>NGBS01000929.1:0-26548 GCA_002245135.1 Proteromonas lacertae
CAAGTTTGATTCTCATAAGTATGTAAATTTGACAAATCATAACTATTGGGTTGAGTTAAATATAACTGATCCAGATTATAGAACTCCTGAAGGTAAAGAAGGACATACTTACCAATATGTGTTAGTTTATTGTGTGTTGTGAAAAATTAAGACTTCCAACAGGTAGACAATAATCAGAGTGCCAGTAGCTGATATTGGTAATGTTACCTGATGTGTATCCAATGTTAGGCTGCTTTAAATGTTCAAAAGAGATTAACCTTGAGTTTATACCCTAGTTACATAGCAACAGACACAGTAGTTGATGATATAATAAGTAGAATAGATAAGATTCACTTTGTCGATGATTATGACCCAAGAGATCATGCAGGTACTGCAAATACCGACGTCTTGAAAAAAGCAAATCCTGAAGTATTTTTCTGTGGATGGGATATAGCCAAAGATTTAGCTGGTAAATTTGCTAATTATATATATTGGGGATCAGGTGATGAGACAAGTGCAATAGCTCGTTCTGAGTGGATTGAAATAATGGGTGTAATAGTAGGAGAAATAGACAAAGCTCAAACTGAGAGCGATCGAGCCAGAGATGCTTACAATAAAGTAAAAGATGCAATATCTCCAAATGCTACAAAACCTAAAGTGTTTATGGGAACATTTTACAATTTTACTGATCATTCAGGTAAAGTTCGAGAAAGATGGTTTGTTCCAGGTAATGAAAGTGATCAAGCGCGCTTAGTAATTGATGCACAAGGTACTTATTTAGGACCACCAGGATCAAAAGATATAGAACTTAATAAAGCTGATGGTGATAAATGGTTAAAAGAAGCTGATTTTTGGTTAGATGCTGAATATTGTTATAGTCGATTAGAATCCTTTTTAGGTGAATTTCCTGATTTAGGTAATTATAAAGTAGTTCAAAATGATAATATATATACACCAACTAGAAGAGCTGGAGATGATTTATGTCAAGTCAATGAAGCTTATGAAACTGGTGCAATTTATCCAAGTTATTTATTAGCTGATGTAGTAAATATATTACATCCAGGAACAATCCCTAATAGAACATTACAATTTTATTCCAATATATTGCCATTATCACCTAATACTCATATCAAATTAGGTGATGTATCAACCTATCCAGTTAATTGTAAATATGGTGGTTGGCAAGAATGGAGTGAATGTAGTACAAATTGTGGAAATGGTTATCGATATAGATATAGAAATATTATACAATTACCTAAGAATGGTGGTTCTCAATGTAGATCTTCATTTGATGCAATTGATTGTGTTGGTCCTTGTAAATCTACTTTCAACTTAACAGTTTTATTAATTTGTGTAGGTATACTTGCATTTTTAGTTGCTGTTGCTGTTGCATGGTATGTAGGAAGAAGAACAGCCAAGAATATTGGTAATAGTTTACAGAATATGAAAGCTGATGAAAAGAGTGTAATGATTGAACAATTAGCGCAGGGTAATTATAATTCCATTGCATAAACTAATAAATGTTGTTATTTCTTTTAAAGGGATGTATTAATTGAATGAGAGATGTTTTAATGATATTTTTACATATTTACAGAAATTATACATAAAATACCAAAAACTTGGCTTGACAGAATTGAATCTTTTTTTTCTTATTTTTACAGTACATGCCTTCTATTCATTGTTTAACTCAAGGAGATGACTTAGTATTGAATATAATATTGATATATAACCATTATAGAGCAAAATAACACCAGATTTACCTTACACAGTATATTTTTGTGTTTTTATTGATAGGTAATTAAACCAATAGCCGAAGAATATCAAAGTTATTTAATAAAAGGTAAAGAAGAGGACTTTAATAGTCATTTGAAAGTTTTGAATTTAAAAGGCATTTCAGATGAATCAATCGAAAATTTGTATATAAGTATATCATATAGTGAATATTAGAAAGTAGATCGAGGCAAATACTTGAATGATCAAAATCACGTAGATGAAGAAAGAGCAATTCACCTAACTGCTTTTCAAGCAATGGTATTAATAATTCCTCGTAGTTGTAATGCTATAAGTAGTGAAAGTTTTAAATATCAAAATGAAAATCGTATAAAGATATTGGATAATGTATGTGAGAACTTAATTAGTTTAAACAAAAATGGTTTATGTCATGGTCGTTTAACACCAAGTAATATAACAATACATCCTAATAATGAATATAGATTGAGAAATTGTGGTTTATTTGGTATAAGTCATATTCATGATTTATCATATGATGAATTTAGTTATTTAGCTCCAGAAGTGATAAGAGGTAAAGATTGTACAATAGCTTCTGATATATGGAGTTTTGGTTGTATTGTATACAATTTAATAACAGGTCGAAGATTATTCCATGCTTCAAATGTGAAAGATTTAGCTAGTAAAATAATAAAATGTGAAAGATTTAGCTAGTAAAATAATAAAATGTGATTTCATTATTGGTGAAAATGAATGTAATGATAAGGAGAGAAAATTGATTATTAACTTGGTGAAAAAGGATAAAGATGAAAGAATAAAGATTGATAATCTGAAAGAGAATCTTGAAAAGATAAAAGATGAGAAATTTGAACCAGATAGTGATAATGTGACTTTACATTATATAGAACAAATGGCTGAACATAATATGCCAATAACAGACGATGGAAAATTAGCAGTGATAGGTCAAAAAGGCATAAAACATGATTTTACATTATTTGGTCAACCATTAACCTTACCACCAGCTCTATCCACAGAGACTTCTTCCGAAGCAGCAATGGAAGAAGAGAAGAAAGAAGAAGAAGAAGAGGTTCGTTTATTAGAGCAAGTAATAAATTTGTTTAATGATGTAGATCGATCAAAATACGAAGATAAAAAAGATTATCTGTTTGGTTTATTAATAAATTTAGCTTTCAAGAAAATGTATTTTACTACAATTAAAGAGAAAATGAAAACGAATAGCTATCCATTATATGATAAGATATTAAAAAATGTAATATGTAATGATTGGAAACCTGAAGAATTTGATCGAGATAGAATAGTAACTCCCACAATAGCTCTTGAATTAAAAAAGAGAGATGGAAATAATAGTAACAATAATGCTAAGATAGATGAAGAGAATTTAGCTTTAGCGAAGTTATTAGCAAAGATATTACCTGAGTTAAGTAATTTAAATATAATAGAATTATTACATACAGATAAAGAAACAACTGACAAAATCTTGAAGTATATTACAAATAATCTAGATCGAGATAACTTAAAGAGATTTAAGAAAATAAAGTTGAATGGTTCTTATGCCAGTAAAGATTCTATGAAGATATTTAGTGATGTTTTATCTTCATCTAATCATAAGAATATGAAGATTTTATATTTTGAAGATAATGAAATAGGAGATGATGGTATTACTTATTTAGCATCTAAAGCCTGTGATATGCCTGATTTAGAAGAATTATATGTTAGTTCAAATGGAATAACATCAAAAGGTTTGAATATCTTAACAAACAGTTTGAAAGATTTTAAGCATTTGAATTGTATATCAATAGCTAAAAATAAACAAGTTGACAAGAACAGTGTTAGAAGATTCATAAAAGCATTAAGACATTGTCCTTACATCGACTTTTTATGTCTTAGTGAAACAGCAGTTGATGATGATGTAATAGAAGATATAGTAAAAGCAATGAATGAGCATTTATTCAAACAATTAGAGATGGTACTATTGAATAACAATCAAATCACTGATAAAGGTGCGAAATCCTTAATAAATTGTCTTGGTAAGACTCGTGCTGATAGTGTTTGTCCTAAATTGGGAATATTGGATCTTAACAGTAATGATAAGATGAAAGATCGTAATATAACAAGTTGTGTATTTGGTAATGAAAAACCATGGTATGAATTTAGTTCTTAAAACAAAAGAATTTGATGTTTTTTGTTGTTGTTTACAAATATTCTTACTATTGTAATAATTATTAGTTATGTTAATTTTTTTATGCTGGTTTAAAAAAAGAAGAGATTGTAATTTGACCATTTGAAGATTTCTTTGATTTCTTCTTCGGAGGAATGTCTTTCTCGTTTTCTTCATTCTTTAAACTTCTCTTACTCTTACTCTTACTATTTTTTTCTTTTGACTTTTCAGCTTTTATATTTTCATGATTATTATTATTATTATAATTATTTAAATCATCTTTTTTCTTTTTTTCTTTCTCTTCTTCAGTAACATCAACTTCTTCTTCTACATATTTTTCTTCTGTTACTTCAAAACCATTTTCATCAATATAACTCACTAGTTTATATACACCTTTTGTTGGATTTTTATTTTCTTCCTTTTCTTCATATTCACTATCAACTGAGTTATTATATTCAAATTCATCATCATTTAATATTTCTTCTTTCTTTTCACTGTCATTTTCTTTTCTCTGATCTTCCTTTTCTTTTGTATCATCAATAATATCACTTACTTCATCATTATCACTTTCTACAATATCATTTTCTTCATCTTCATTTTCATCATCATCGTCATCATCAACAACATTTTTAACATTATTATTACTATTATTATTACCTTTATTGTTTTTCTTCATCATTGGTAATTCTACATCACTTCCAATATCATCTTCTTCATCATAATATAACGGTTTAATCTCTATTGACTTGTCACTTTCTATAAATCATATTATGGATTATAAAAATATACTGTTAAAAAAAGAATCCATTTTAGTTGATGATTTGCTAGGTTTATCTATTGCAATTAGTATAATAAAAAACTGATACTTTTTAATTGTTTTGATTTACTGCTATTATTTGATGGTTTTGGTATAAAAGATGATTTAGGAGTGAAACTTGATTTTAATGGTTGTAAATCTTTTATTTTTCTTTCTTTTTCTTCATCAGCAGCTGCTATAGCTTTATTTGATGCATCATGAGCTGTTAAATTAGCTTTTGATCCAGCAATGATTTCTACACTTTTGAATTTATAATTTGGTTTTATATATTTCAATTCTTTACATTGTATTGGATATAATGGTAATATTGTATTTATTGTAATATCTGGCTTTGTTAAGGAATTATTAATTATTCCATTTATCGAACAATCACCACCAATCTCAGCTGAATGAATGCTAAATAACAAACTACGCATATCTTCTATTTCATCATCTATACATAAACAAAATGGGAGAATTTATTAATACTATCTTCTCTTTCATCTCTCTTTATATCAATTATGAAATTTTCAGCATTTATTTTATCAATTCCACATATTATCTCATTCTTATTTAGTTTTCCCTTATTTTCTTCGTAAAAATAACACAAATTTCTAAATTATGATAACTATGATATACTTTTCTGCTTCAAATATACTGATGCGTTGTTCTCTTGCTAGAGACACATATGATACTATTGATTTATCATCAAACACCAATTCTGAAATGGCGCTCATTTTATAGAACAATCGAGATTTGAACCGATTGTTTTTTTCGACTATTTATTAGAAGATCTATAACTCAGTTTTATGTTATTTATTTATTTCTTTTTTTATTATTTAATAGCACAATACATTTCACAATTAATAGATTTCATTTTATTTCTATTTTTATCAGATTAAAAAAAGAACAGTGTTATATACATAAAATAACAAAGTACATATAAAGCTAAGTACTTATATTTATTTTATTTTAAAATATACAATCAATTTACATGAAAAATTCTTCTATTATCATTTTTATACTTTATTGATGCACCGCAATTAAAATACACACAACCATGCTATTTTTAGATAGACCTGTATAAATGAAAACAACATATTCAACGTTACTCTCTTAAGTTCTCATAAAACTCAAATATAACAATATACAATATCACAATAGGATTATTACCTTCATTCAATTAGTTCTTATGTATATTAGCGTAATTTTATTGATATTACATGAGTTTCATGAATGTATTAAAGAAGTAGGTGAAATATAGTCCAAAATGCATAAAATATATAAAATTAGTAGTTAGTTTAATAGATAGTACATAAATAGAATATACATCGAATAAAACCATAAAAAACAAAAAAAGAAGTTTGAGTGATTCAAACTACCAATAGAATTAACAAATTTCTTTCAATACATATTAAATATTTTATTTGTACTTATTATTGACATAGATTATGATGCAGCATATTTTGATCAATATTAGTGAACAGCCAGACACTCATATAGACATAATGAGTCATTTTAAATACAAAAACAGTTGTCAATGGTCTTGTTTAAGCTATAGTGACTGTAGAGTATTTATTTATGTATATATATTCCAGGTGAACATTGATCCAACCAATAATATAGGGTTCTCAAGTAAAGGTAAAATGGTAATTATTGTAAATCATAAATCATTATTACCCAAAGAAAATGAAAGAAAGGAAACAGGAATCATTCCAACTTCTGTCCATTTAGATTTCTTATCAACTGACATGACAATTGATGAATATGTAGAACTATGTATAATAAATATATCTAATTTAATAACATATATAGGTAATATAGGATTTATATTTAATGATTTAGAAATTATAGTAAGAGAAGGAAATAGCATAGTTCATATAGAAATATACAATAATGAGTTTCATTCTAGTCCAATGAATAGAGGATTGTATTTATATGCTTATAACAGAGATGATGTATATCGAATATTACCTTATTACGATGGATGGTTATTAAGTCTTCTTAACTTAAACAGAAAATATGATGAAAACTTAAAACAGATATATTTAAGAGTAGGATACTGTCGTCAGTTCAATTTAGAAAAAGAGATAGCTAATTCATCTGCTGTTATGGTATTGTTACTGAGAGATAAAAAACTCAAGATACATGAATTAAACATGAAGAAATGTATAGTATCAACATATTGGTTTGATAAAAATAATGCAAAATGTATTTATTCCAAAGAATTTGAAGAATTAGATCCTTCACCAGAAGTTTTAAATAACTGGGATGCTTATGGTAAAATAATCAAAGAATATAAGCTTCGATTTACATTCTTACCCAATCCAACTTCTATAAAAGTATAGTTGTAAAATTGATAATATATATATAACTTTAATAGACCAGAGGATTGAATAATAAAAATAAAGTAAGAAATTGCTATAGTGCCTACAGTTTCTATTCAAAAGATATGCGTCCAGAAGTAGAAGAAGAATATTTACTTACTAACACAGAAGATAATTTAAATAAAGATGTAATTAACAAAGAAATAGGTAATAGATGGAAACAAGAACTTTACCATACAAAACACATGTACGAAATGTATGCTGTATTAGATAGAATAAGATATTTAAAAGAAACAAAACAAGAATTAAAATATCCCTTTTCTGATATTGAGAAAGAAGAAGATAATTACAAAAAAGAAGAAATAGTTGCTAAAGTGGCTCATATAAAGCTTTTATTTAATAATATTAATCAGCCTTTATGTAAAAATGCAAAATATCTCATATATTATAATATTAATATCGAGAAATACAAAAAAGAAAACAGTCAAGATACAATAGATGATATATCTAAAAAGATATATGATGATTTTATGAAATTAAGCGACTATGAATTCGATAGAATGGTAAATAACAATAATTTTAATCTAAAGAATATAACATATGATATTGTAGACGACAATGCTGTTAAATATCTTCCATCAAATATGATATTTAATACTGTTATTAAATCATATGAAAGTTCAAGTGAAGGAAAAGAACTTCAAACTGAAGAAGAAATGAGTTATCAACATATAAAAAGAGAACACGATAATGGAGAAAAAGGAATACAAGCAGATGAAGAAATAGAAAATCAACCTATAAAGAGAAAACATGATGACGATGATAGAGAAGAGAATGATAATGACAACAAATGCATGAAAACATCTGATAGTTACAAATTGTTTGGTATTTTTTAGAAAAAATATATAATATAATATAATAATTTGATTTATTTTTTTGTATTAATCATATAAATAGATTGTTTTTTTTGTTGAAACAATCAAGTTCTTCAAACCAGAGTTGTATAGAACGGTCAAAACCTATAGGTCAAACCTATAGGTTCATCGGTCAGTGACCGACAGCGACCTATAGTAACTATTAGTTTACCTTATGTATACCATGTGCTTATAAATATATTATTATACTCTCAGACAAATATTCTTTCCATATATATCATTCTATAAAAACCCATTTGACCGACAGTCGATGCACTTTTTGATTGTTTGAAAATCTAATTTTATACAATAATTATTTTTATTATCATAATATAATTATGCTTTATGTTATATAAGAGAATAAAAATATTGAAAGAAAAATTTCAAGCTTTTATGGCTTGAAATGTTTGTATTTTGCATTATTTCCTATTTTTCACACTTATATTCATTTTGAGTATATTAATTCAATTTTAAATAGTGTTATAGTTTATAGTTCATCTATTGGTGAAGTTGGAAGTAATTATAATGTGTATGTAGTGAATGATTTCTGTAGATTAAATTGTTGAGCAATTAATAGAAATATGAAAGTAAAAAAAAAAAGCTAAAAAGTATAAATAGTAGAAGAAATTAGTATTTTTAGTAAATAGGATAAAATGTGAATCAAAAACCTATTTGATAGCAAAACGCTGAGTAAATTGGGACTAGTAATAGATGAATGAATGTTATATGTATAATATAGATACAATATAGAAATTTTGTTAAATGAAGATATAAAATTATAGAAATAGAAGTAAAGTAGAAGGACAATGTAGTACTATTTATTTTTTTATATTACAAATGCTAGTGAATTAAAATAGATTTTAATATAAAATGGCTACTAAACCGATGGATAAGACGATGGTCGGTTAACAGATAAATACAACTATAGCAAAATGTGAAAGTATGGGAGTATACTATTGCGCAGATAGAAGCACTTGCTTTCAAATCGTTGTGTACTATACTATTTATGTAATTAGTCGTCAATTAAAGCGGTATATTTTCCATTTTGCAATAATGAAGAATACAAGTATAGTCATCAAACAGTATTATGTCATAAAGAATATTACTGCAATAACGTTTAGAAATACAAATGTTTAAATCTATATCAATCAGATTTATTTTCAAAAGTGAATCCTTTATGCTGCGATAAGCATTGTCCAGATGGTGAGCAGTAGATTGATGAAATGGATATATGTACAGCATGCATTGAAGGATTTTATTGCTCGATAAGTATAGAAAATAAATGATGTTATATAGATGAAAAATACAGCACATGTAATAATAGCAACGAATATTGTCGTAGAGGATCAAGCATTCCTATAAATGTAAAGGATTGCGAAATTGCTATTCTAACAACCCAAACAACAACAACTCTACAATCAACAACTACTTTACCTCTAATAATTGTAGTTCCAACGACAGAACAAGACAAAGGAAAATCTAAAATTGAAGAAGATTTAATTGGTAGATATGTTGTTATGTATATTTTAATTATATATCATATAAAAAATAAGCAACTATAAATTCTTTACAAATACTCAAAAAGAAGAGAAAATATAGAGCTCCAAATATACGTAAAGATTATTACAAGCTTCTTTGTAATTATAAAATGTAGAAATTAAATTTCCATTGTTATCCTTTGATCTTATAATTTGTTTGTATATTTATTTGATTAGTATAAACATTGATTATATAATGAAACATCATCTTCTTTTACTTGAGAATATGTATTTACAGAAAGAACTAAAAATGTTTATCGATAATAAGCTAATTTATTGAAAATAATTGTTACTTTAATAATTTCTTAAACATTTTAATATGTTCTTGAAACACAAATATTGTTAATCAAAACAATCACAAAGTTTAATTTTTATTTAAAAATTGGTAGATAATTAATTAACAAACATATATTCATAACATATATAAATTAATAATTAGAATTATTTAAATATTCACTTGAATATAAATATGAATAGAATAGCGACTTATTGTTATTATTATCTGGTATAGGAGATAAATTAGAAAAAATTTCATCTTGTTCATCAGATAATAAAGTAACTTGTTTTGCGAATGAATCATCATCATCAATTATGAATTCAAAACAAGGAAAAGCATCTTCTTTTTTTGAACTAAGCTTTATTGAGTTCTCCTCTGCTATTGATTTAACACAATTGTAAGCGAGATGCGTATTATCACTAATTAAAACATACCAATCTGGAATTATTTGATTGCTATATATTTTTTCAGATTTTACTTTAATTTCTTTTGATATTACATTACTTGAAGATGAATATGATATTTCTGTTTGCAAATTAAACTCATTTACTTTCGCTTTCTTTGCTGGACTGTTGTTATAAATGTCATTATCTATTTTTCTTTTATTATTATATCTGTTTTCATTTAAACTTTCATTATTTATCTTTTTTAAAAATTCTTTATATCCGAGTGGAGGTTGCATTTCACTTAAATCTGGATATTCATCTATGTATAACTGATTCTCAAAGTAATATCTGATCTTATCTAAGTAGGAAAATTCTTCATATCTATAAGAAGAAATAATATTATTATATACTTTTGTTTCTTATAAGCTGACATATTATTCCATAATCTGCCAATAGTCTTATTAATACCATTCTTATCTTTTGAATCACCTTTATAAAACATTTCTATTATTTCATCTCTTGAATATTTTGCAAATACGTTAAATGCACATATTGGTGGAGATACTAATCTCTTAGTTATTGGCTTTGATTTATTCATTAAATGATTAGAATATTCTCGAATTACATTTGTTATTACAAAATCCTTTATAGTCTTTTTTTCCATTTTATATGTGGAATAAAAACAGCTTTCTATATTGTTTGAATTATTCTTGACAATCACATTATAACTGTTGTTTTTCTCATCAAATATCTTATTGCTTATTATTTCTATCATCTTTTTCGATTTGTTATTACTTCCTTCAATCTTGTTTATCATTGCTGACCATACTTTCCTTAATGACCATAGATTATCGCTTTTACTCTTATTAATCTTTTTGTATGAAAAGTAATATAAATTTGATGATAAATCTTTAATCTTATATCCTTTTGATGAATTATATTTAACCTTATAAACATTGTATCCATCAGATATTATTAGTGTAAAATTAACCATATAGTGTTGAGATTTTACTATGTCAATGTAGAAATTAAGTTATACATTTCTGAATATAGTTTTGAAAATTGATTTTCTTGCTAAGATACTTGAAATGAATAGATTCATTTGATATAAACAACGAATTTTCTTTGGAATCTTTAGCAATTGCAATAAACATCCCATTTTTACCTATTCCTATTGTTTTTGATTCATTTACTATAATCTAAACAGCATAATAATAATAATATTTTCAATATACTCGTTCTTTAAGATCAATGTAAAAATCATTGTTCATAGGTTGATTTTTATTTAAATCTAAGTACATAATTTGATAATCAATTGTTTGACCAATGCTTACATTCAGCAAGATTGAGCTCATGATGAAAAATAAAATTAAGTAAAAAATTTAGCTGAGGCTAAGAGTTTATGAAAATTTTATATAACGAATGAAAATTAATTTAGACCTTCTATATTAAGAAGCTCAAGCCAAGTTTTACAAAATTTTTATCTAGACTACTATTTAAGCTATTTTATAGTTCTATAATATTAAAAGGCATTTACTTTGTTATGTACGTTTTATTATGTTAATATGAATAGAAATTAGATGTTGTCAATTTAAATAACACTGGTACTTATATATTAAAATCAAGTGAAGCTATAATCATCGATTCATGATGTTATAAAAATAGAAAAATTAACATGATATAACAGAAAATGCAATACCATTTCCAATACTTCATATATAATAATTAATTCATATCTAAAAGATATTTATTACCATAAGAAAATAGTCTTTCACAAATAAAATAATCAAACTCTTATAAATAAACTATATTTTCTTATTTTTAATACTTAATAGTTGAATGCATTGAATTTGAATTCACAACACAGACTTTATCATATTATCACTTGTAGAGTTGTTTCTACTTTTCAATGTTTCTTTTTGTACAATATATTTATGTCATTTGTTTATATACTAATACATTCTTCAGGATCTATCACTCGCTAGTTCTCTTTACAAATTATTGCGCTGCAATTTTAGTAAAATTATGTTAAAACAATTTAAATTCTCCCAACTAACAATCGAAAATAGATCTATTTATTTTCACAAATTATAAATAATTTAAATATTTATTTTTAGATAAAACAAGTAATACATAATTATTATAACTTCTTACATTATTTAATTCACACTGTAATAATTAAAGAAGCAAAATATAAAAACGATGAAAAAAAAGTGATAAAGAGATTAACAAAAAACCCCAAAAATAGTCAGCAAACATAATAGAAGAAAATTCTCATCATAATTATATAATTTTATTCCATTCACCAGCTTATCTTCACAGTTCTTTAAATTTCTTTCACTCTTCAATAGTTTACTATGAACACTTACTAGAGTGTCACTTGAAGCATTAGGATCAGTTTCATATTTTTCTATCAATTCACGAATTTCTTTTAATTCGTTTGGAATATTCTCTAAATTACATTCTACAATTTTCAGAGTTTTGGAATATTCTTTCACATCTTCTCCATCTTTCATCTTTTCATCATTCAAATATTTTTCTAATTCTTCTTCTTCTTTCTTGTATAATTCATTTATTCGGTTATAATCTTCTTCCAATATCTCGACTCTTTCATTCAAATATTCATTTAATATGTTCGTATCTAACGAATAATCTGGATTGGATTGAACTCCTTGAAGTATCTTTTGAGATTCTTCAATTTCTCTTTTCAATTCTTCATTCTCTTCTTTAAGATTCTCTTTTTCACTCATATTTTCATTCAATTCACTTTCTAATTGAGTTATCTTTTCTAATAAATTCTTTCCTTCATTATTCTTTTGAATCAAATCACTTAGTGTATCTTTCTCTTCTTCACTCACATCGATTGTGAAATTATTCAATTTATGCTCTACTTCTTTCATCTTCTTTTGAAGTTTCTTTGTATTTTCTTTACATTCTTTTATCTTCTCTTTGCATTCTTCATTATTATCTTTATCAATTGAATTCATTAATTCATTTTCTTTTTCCATTTCTTCTTTTATCTCTTTTAATTCATTTTCTATTTCATTTAATTCACTATTCAGTTTTTCATATTCTTCTTCATCAAAATTATCACTTTCATTTAATTGATTGATCTTTTCTCTCAATTTTTCAGCTCGTTTGTTACAATCATCATACTTCTCTTCTAATTCATTCATATTACTCTTTATTTCACCTAATTCTTCTTCATTTCTTAATTTTTCTTTTATATCATTTTCATTATCTTCTATCTTATTCAATCTTTCTTCAATCTCATCAGATTTATTTTCCAAATTCTTTAAGGATTCTACTGAACTATTCTTTAAATCACCTTTTAAACATTTCAAATTACTCTCCAATTCATTTATATCATTCTTTATATCTTTCAACTCATTATCATCACTATCTATCTTCTCTTTATTCGCATCTAACAATTCTTTATCACAATACTCATTGTAGCTTAATTCATCAACTTTATTCTTATTCTCATTATTTGATTTATCAAGTTCTTTCATCTGTTTTTCATCAGAGGGTAATTTATCTTTCACTTTTTGATATAACTCTTTCTTCATACGATTTAATGAATTGGATAATTGATCTTTCTTATCAGACAATTCTTTCATCTCATTCTCTAATTTTCTTTCTTCGTTTTGAAGGGCATTTAATTCTTCATGAGATTCTTCAGAATCATTTGGTTCATATTCATTGATTCTTTTTTGTAACTCTTCTAAAGCGTCTTTCTTATTCTTTATTTCTTCATTTAATCGGTTTACTGCATTTATATAACTGTTCTTCTTGGGATTTTCTTCATCATTTAATGATTCATCACCTTCTTCATTTTCAAACAATTTACATCGATCTAAGAAATCTTCTTCATCTAAATCGTTAAATTCATTCTCTAATTGTTTCAAATCTTCTTCTAAATTATTATTCATCTTTACTTTATCATTCACATCATCTACAAGATTACTTATATCTTTCACTCTTTGAATTGATTTGTTTATTTCATTCATTTCATTGTTACTGTCTTTTAAATCATTCTCAATTGATTGAAGATTCTCTAATATTTCTTGTTGTTTCTGTTTATACTCTCTTATTTCTTCTTCACTTTCTGGCTCTTTTGTATTTTCTAAATCTTGAATCAATTTCTCATTCTTGTTTATTTCTTCTTTGATTTTATCTAAATTGGATTCTAATCTCTTTATGTCATTCTCTATCATCTCTATTTGTTCAGGTGGAGTATTTGGATTGGATTGTAATTTGATTAATTCTTCTTTTTTCTTCTGTAATTCATCTTCCATTTCACTCTCATCTTTCTTTAATTGATCCAATTTCTTTCTTAAGGATTTTACATTACTTGGATTAAACTTAGATAATTTTTCTCTTAATAATTTCTCATTCTTTCTTTGTAAATCATTTAACATATCATTTGCTTTGACTAACTCATTTCGACTATTCTTTACATTTTCTCTTATCTTATTCAAATCAGGTTTCATTTCAGTTATTGAATCTCCATGCATTCTTACATCTTGTTCTAAGCTATCACATTTCTTATATAATTCATTTAATGTGTTATTATAACTATCTAAATTCTCTCTTTCATTCTTAATTATTTCATTACATTTTTCTAATATCTCTAAATTATCATTCTTTTCATTCTCATTATCATTGTTTTCTTCTTCTTTTTTGCTATTCTTTATTGAAAGTTCTACTTTTTCACTGTATTTTTTACAATCTTTTATTGCATCTTCTACACATAAAGCAAGATCTTTAAACATTGTTAAATAAGACATAAATGCTTCTTCAGAATATTCAACACCTGGAGGTAATTCTCGAAGTCCAGATATTTCCTCTTTCATATTCTCATTATCTTCTTTCAATTCACTTAATTCATTGTTTGCTTGAGCTAATTCATTCTCTGTTGCATTGATCTTTTCTTGTTGATAGGCTAATAAATCTTTTAATCTCTGGATTTCTGATTCATTTTCTTCATTCGCTTTTTCAGTATTTTCAAAGTCTTTTATTCTCTCTTCTAATTGATTGTTTAGATCTTTTATTGTATTTTCTAATTCTTCTTGTTTTTCATTCATTTCTACTACTAATTCTGGTGGAACTTCATTCGCTGTTAATTTCTCTACCTCATTTGATAATTCTTCGATCTTTTCTTTCTTCTCATTTAAATTCGATTTTACTGTTTCTAATTCATTCTCTAAGGAAGTATTGGTGTTTTCTAAGTTTTCATTCTGCACTTTCAGCTGATTTATACTATCTTCTTGTTCATCTAATGCTCTCTCAAGATCTTCTTGCTTTTTAGCTAATTCTGCATTTCTTACTTTCGTTTCTTCAAATGCTCTTTCTAAATCCTCTTTCTCTTTTTCTATACCACTCAATCTCTCGTTTCTATTCATATATTCTCTCAATTTGTCTTCTAAATCACTATTCATTTTCTTTAGACGTAATATTTCTTCTTCTAAATCGCCAATGATTTGTTTAGACTCATTATTCTGCATTTTTAGCATTTCAGCTTCTCCTTCTTCATCTTTTAGTCGCTGGTTTAATAATTCCTTTTGAGATTCATGAGTCTGTGATTCATTCTTAAGGGCTTCATTGGCACACTTTAGATCGATTTTTACCTTCTCTAAGTCTTCTTTCAATTTATTATTTTGATTTTTTAACTTTTCATTGTCTTTTGATATTTGATCATTAGTTAGTTTGATATGATCAAAGAACAATTTGACATTCGTGTTCTCAGTCTTTAAACTGGAAACTGTTTCTTGTAGTTCTTCAATTGTTTCTTGAGACTCCTGACATAAGGACAGCAAGATTTCTTTTGGTGTATCTAGCGATATATCCATAGATATATTATGAGTAATTGTTACTGTAAATTACACATGAAGATGATTTTTTTATATCAATTTATTATTTAGCCATATTAGGTATAAATAAATATAAGGGTGTGAATTATGATTAGGAAAGAATTGTAATAATAATGTTAACAGTAATTGTTTTATTGAAATTCCCCTTCTAATATCCAAAAACAATAACAATTTATTAACACTCTATTATCTATACTAATCATTCCATATCATCGTTTTGTATTACTTTAATTGACAAAGCTTCACCATTTTTCAAATATTTCAAAATATTGTATGTAAATTTTTCATCACATTCATCATCCATACATTTTAACTATAATAATAATAATAATAATAATATATACATTTTTATATGTTGCTCCTCCTTCTATTTTTTCTTTAACATAATCACTATAACAGTCATAACAATAAATATGACTACATTTCAAAGAAAACATTTTTGAACCTTCTGCATCTTTTTTATTGCATTTTGGACAGTCATACAATCCTTGCGCATTTACTTTACATCCTATTAAATATTCAGTCTTTGAACAATCATCATCTAATTCATCCTTTTCTATTAAATCATAGTAATATTTCATTAATGATTCATCAGCTTCTTCCTGTTGCTTTTTGTCTCCTTTTATTTTTTGTTCATAATCATCTCCAAATAATTCTTTCATGTGTTGCTATATATATAATAATTTCACAAAATATATACATCATATTCAGGAGTTCCTACAACAAATTTTGGCTCTTTCTTAACTACTGCTTGCTCAACTTCTTTTGGTTGTTCTTTTGATTTTTCTACAGTAGATTTCATCTTATTTGGATGTTTATCATTATCATCATCATCATCATCATCATCATCATCTGAAGAAGAAGATGAAGAAGATGAGAATTTTCTTCTATTATGTTTGCTGACTATTTTTGTTTTTTTTTATTAATCTCTTTATTACTTTTTTTTCATCGTTTTTGTTATTATTTGATTTTTCTTTTGTATTTTCATCTTCACTATCACTATCGCTTTCACTTGACTTTTTAGGTTTTGATTTTGATTTTGGTTTATCTTTTGACTCTTTATTATCATCACTTTCACTGTCATTATCATTATCACTATCACTACCACAACTGCTTCTATGCCTTTTTATTTTAATAGTTTTTCTATTAGTAACAGGTGGGGGTGGGGGTGAAAATTGTTTCTGCTGAGGAGGTGGTGGTGGTTGTGGTTGATATTGTTGTTGTTGTTGTGGCTGATATTGTCCAGAAGGTGGTGGTGATTGAGATTGAGGTTGTTGTATATAAACATAATAATTTCTTATTTCTTCTTCTGTAGGAATCTGAAAATTATTCTCATTTTATAATATTCTACACTGTCTTTGTTTTCTAAATACCATTTTATATATTCCATAGAATATGTAGAATTTGTGTTTAACACAGCTGAAGTTGAATTAACTGAAGGATCAGTGGTAGGAGGTGATACATTGACATTGCTACAGTTAGTCACTGCTACATTCTCATGTGGCAGAGTAGAATTGGCAACATTAGGTTCAGAAGGATGTTGAGGTAAATTTTGATTAATTACAACATTAGAATTATTGATAGGTACAAAATTAGTTGTTTGCCCATACTTTTCAGGATGTATTTTCATAAATTTGTTTGATTTCGTGTTCTGTGGAGCACTACTCAAATTACCACCAGCTGTTTGTCCATACATATGTATTTGAGTATAAAAGATAGTATAAATCAGCTGAAAGTGCAGAATGAAAACTTAGAAAACACCAATACTTCCTTAGAGAATGAATTAGAAACAGTAAAATCGAATTTAAATGAGAAGAAAGAAAAGATCGAAGAATTATCAAATGAGGTAGAGAAATTAACAGCGAATGAAGTTCCACCAGAATTAGTAGTAGAAATGAATGAAAAACAAGAAGAATTAGAAAATACAATAAAAGATCTAAACAATCAATTAGAAGAGAGAATAAAAGACTTTGAAAATACTGAAAAAGCGAATGAAGAAAATGAATCAGAAATCCAGAGATTAAAAGATTTATTAGCCTATCAACAAGAAAAGATCAATGCAACAGAGAATGAATTAGCTCAAGCAAACAATGAATTAAGTGAATTGAAAGAAGATAATGAGAATATGAAAGAGGAAATATCTGGACTTCGAGAATTACCTCCAGGTGTTGAATATTCTGAAGAAGCATTTATGTCTTATTTAACAATGTTTAAAGATCTTGCTTTATGTGTAGAAGATGCAATAAAAGATTGTAAAAAATACAGTGAAAAAGTAGAACTTTCAATAAAGAATAGCATGAAAAGTATGAACAAACAACTAATTTTGTACCTATCAATAATTCTAATGTTGTAATTAATCAAAATTTACCTCAACATCCTTCTGAACCTAATGTTGCCAATTCTACTCTGCCACATGAGAATGTAGCAGTGACTAACTGTAGCAATGTCAATGTATCACCTCCTACCACTGATCCTTCAGTTAATTCAACTTCAGCTGTGTTAAACACAAATTCTACATATTCTATGGAATATATAAAATGGTATTTAGAAAACAAAGACAGTGTAGAATATTATAAAAA
This sequence comes from Proteromonas lacertae, assembly GCA_002245135.1. Classification (NCBI taxonomy): domain Eukaryota; class Bigyra; order Opalinata; family Proteromonadidae; genus Proteromonas; species Proteromonas lacertae. The sequence continues at coordinate 18,577 of NGBS01000929.1, forward strand.
TGAGAATAATTTTCAGATTCCTACAGAAGAAGAAATAAGAAATTATTATGTTTATATACAACAACCTCAATCTCAATCACCACCACCTTCTGTACAATATCAGCCACAACAACAACAACAATATCAACCACAACCACCCCCACCTGTTACTAATAGAAAAACTATTAAAATAAAAAGGCATAGAAGCAGTTGTGGTAGTGATAGTGATAATGATAATGACAGTGAAAGTGATGATAATAAAGAGTCAAAAGATAAACCAAAATCAAAATCAAAACCTAAAAAGTCAAGTGAAAGCGATAGTGATAGTGAAGATGAAAATACAAAAGAAAAATCAAATAATAACAAAAACGATGAAAAAAAAAGTGATAAAGAGATTAATAAAAAAAAACAAAAATAGTCAGCAAACATAATAGAAGAAAATTCTCATCTTCATCTTCTTCTTCAGATGATGATGATGATGATGATGATGATGATAATGATAAACATCCAAATAAGATGAAATCTACTGTAGAAAAATCAAAAGAACAACCAAAAGAAGTTGAGCAAGCAGTAATTAAGAAAGAGCCAAAATTTGTTGTAGGAACTCCTGAATATGATGTATATATTTTGTGAAATTATTATATATATAGCAACACATGAAAGAATTATTTGGAGATGATTATGAACAACAAATAAAAGGAGACAAAAAGCAACAGGAAGAAGCTGATGAATCATTAATGAAATATTACTATGATTTAATAGAAAAGGATGAATTAGATGATGATTGTTCAAAGACTGAATATTTAATAGGATGTAAAGTAAATGCGCAAGGATTGTATGACTGTCCAAAATGCAATAAAAAAGATGCAGAAGGTTCAAAAATGTTTTCTTTGAAATGTAGTCATATTTATTGTTATGACTGTTATAGTGATTATGTTAAAGAAAAAATAGAAGGAGGAGCAACATATAAAAATGTATATATTATTATTATTATTATTATTATAGTTAAAATGTATGGATGATGAATGTGATGAAAAATTTACATACAATATTTTGAAATATTTGAAAAATGGTGAAGCTTTGTCAATTAAAGTAATACAAAACGATGATATGGAATGATTAGTATAGATAATAGAGTGTTAATAAATTGTTATTGTTTTTGGATATTAGAAGGGGAATTTCAATAAAACAATTACTGTTAACATTATTATTACAATTCTTTCCTAATCATAATTCACACCCTTATATTTATTTATACCTAATATGGCTAAATAATAAATTGATATAAAAAAATCATCTTCATGTGTAATTTACAGTAACAATTACTCATAATATATCTATGGATATATCGCTAGATACACCAAAAGAAATCTTGCTGTCCTTATGTCAGGAGTCTCAAGAAACAATTGAAGAACTACAAGAAACAGTTTCCAGTTTAAAGACTGAGAACACGAATGTCAAATTGTTCTTTGATCATATCAAACTAACTAATGATCAAATATCAAAAGACAATGAAAAGTTAAAAAATCAAAATAATAAATTGAAAGAAGACTTAGAGAAGGTAAAAATCGATCTAAAGTGTGCCAATGAAGCCCTTAAGAATGAATCACAGACTCATGAATCTCAAAAGGAATTATTAAACCAGCGACTAAAAGATGAAGAAGGAGAAGCTGAAATGCTAAAAATGCAGAATAATGAGTCTAAACAAATCATTGGCGATTTAGAAGAAGAAATATTACGTCTAAAGAAAATGAATAGTGATTTAGAAGACAAATTGAGAGAATATATGAATAGAAACGAGAGATTGAGTGGTATAGAAAAAGAGAAAGAGGATTTAGAAAGAGCATTTGAAGAAACGAAAGTAAGAAATGCAGAATTAGCTAAAAAGCAAGAAGATCTTGAGAGAGCATTAGATGAACAAGAAGATAGTATAAATCAGCTGAAAGTGCAGAATGAAAACTTAGAAAACACCAATACTTCCTTAGAGAATGAATTAGAAACAGTAAAATCGAATTTAAATGAGAAGAAAGAAAAGATCGAAGAATTATCAAATGAGGTAGAGAAATTAACAGCGAATGAAGTTCCACCAGAATTAGTAGTAGAAATGAATGAAAAACAAGAAGAATTAGAAAATACAATAAAAGATCTAAACAATCAATTAGAAGAGAGAATAAAAGACTTTGAAAATACTGAAAAAGCGAATGAAGAAAATGAATCAGAAATCCAGAGATTAAAAGATTTATTAGCCTATCAACAAGAAAAGATCAATGCAACAGAGAATGAATTAGCTCAAGCAAACAATGAATTAAGTGAATTGAAAGAAGATAATGAGAATATGAAAGAGGAAATATCTGGACTTCGAGAATTACCTCCAGGTGTTGAATATTCTGAAGAAGCATTTATGTCTTATTTAACAATGTTTAAAGATCTTGCTTTATGTGTAGAAGATGCAATAAAAGATTGTAAAAAATACAGTGAAAAAGTAGAACTTTCAATAAAGAATAGCAAAAAAGAAGAAGAAAACAATGATAATGAGAATGAAAAGAATGATAATTTAGAGATATTAGAAAAATGTAATGAAATAATTAAGAATGAAAGAGAGAATTTAGATAGTTATAATAACACATTAAATGAATTATATAAGAAATGTGATAGCTTAGAACAAGATGTAAGAATGCATGGAGATTCAATAACTGAAATGAAACCTGATTTGAATAAGATAAGAGAAAATGTAAAGAATAGTCGAAATGAGTTAGTCAAAGCAAATGATATGTTAAATGATTTACAAAGAAAGAATGAGAAATTATTAAGAGAAAAATTATCTAAGTTTAATCCAAGTAATGTAAAATCCTTAAGAAAGAAATTGGGATCAATTAAAGAAAGATGAGAGTGAAATGGAAGATGAATTACAGAAGAAAAAAGAAGAATTAATCAAATTACAATCCAATCCAAATACTCCACCTGAACAAATAGAGATGATAGAGAATGACATAAAGAGATTAGAATCCAATTTAGATAAAATCAAAGAAGAAATAAACAAGAATGAGAAATTGATTCAAGATTTAGAAAATACAAAAGAGCCAGAAAGTGAAGAAGAAATAAGAGAGTATAAACAGAAACAACAAGAAATATTAGAGAATCTTCAATCAATTGAGAATGATTTAAAAGACAGTAACAATGAAATGAATGAAATAAACAAATCAATTCAAAGAGTGAAAGATATAAGTAATCTTGTAGATGATGTGAATGATAAAGTAAAGATGAATAATAATTTAGAAGAAGATTTGAAACAATTAGAGAATGAATTTAACGATTTAGATGAAGAAGATTTCTTAGATCGATGTAAATTGTTTGAAAATGAAGAAGGTGATGAATCATTAAATGATGAAGAAAATCCCAAGAAGAACAGTTATATAAATGCAGTAAACCGATTAAATGAAGAAATAAAGAATAAGAAAGACGCTTTAGAAGAGTTACAAAAAAGAATCAATGAATATGAACCAAATGATTCTGAAGAATCTCATGAAGAATTAAATGCCCTTCAAAACGAAGAAAGAAAATTAGAGAATGAGATGAAAGAATTGTCTGATAAGAAAGATCAATTATCCAATTCATTAAATCGTATGAAGAAAGAGTTATATCAAAAAGTGAAAGATAAATTACCCTCTGATGAAAAACAGATGAAAGAACTTGATAAATCAAATAATGAGAATAAGAATAAAGTTGATGAATTAAGCTACAATGAGTATTGTGATAAAGAATTGTTAGATGCGAATAAAGAGAAGATAGATAGTGATGATAATGAGTTGAAAGATATAAAGAATGATATAAATGAATTGGAGAGTAATTTGAAATGTTTAAAAGGTGATTTAAAGAATAGTTCAGTAGAATCCTTAAAGAATTTGGAAAATAAATCTGATGAGATTGAAGAAAGATTGAATAAGATAGAAGATAATGAAAATGATATAAAAGAAAAATTAAGAAATGAAGAAGAATTAGGTGAAATAAAGAGTAATATGAATGAATTAGAAGAGAAGTATGATGATTGTAACAAACGAGCTGAAAAATTGAGAGAAAAGATCAATCAATTAAATGAAAGTGATAATTTTGATGAAGAAGAATATGAAAAACTGAATAGTGAATTAAATGAAATAGAAAATGAATTAAAAGAGATAAAAGAAGAAATGGAAAAAGAAAATGAATTAATGAATTCAATTGATAAAGATAATAATGAAGAATGCAAAGAGAAGATAAAAGAATGTAAAGAAAATACAAAGAAACTTCAAAAGAAGATGAAAGAAGTAGAGCATAAATTGAATAATTTCACAATCGATGTGAGTGAAGAAGAGAAAGATACACTAAGTGATTTGATTCAAAAGAATAATGAAGGAAAGAATTTATTAGAAAAGATAACTCAATTAGAAAGTGAATTGAATGAAAATATGAGTGAAAAAGAGAATCTTAAAGAAGAGAATGAAGAATTGAAAAGAGAAATTGAAGAATCTCAAAAGATACTTCAAGGAGTTCAATCCAATCCAGATTATTCGTTAGATACGAACATATTAAATGAATATTTGAATGAAAGAGTCGAGATATTGGAAGAAGATTATAACCGAATAAATGAATTATACAAGAAAGAAGAAGAAGAATTAGAAAAATATTTGAATGATGAAAAGATGAAAGATGGAGAAGATGTGAAAGAATATTCCAAAACTCTGAAAATTGTTAGAATGTAATTTAGAGAATATTCCAAACGAATTAAAAGAAATTCGTGAATTGATAGAAAAATATGAACTGATCCTAATGCTTCAAGTGACACTCTAGTAAGTGTTCATAGTAAACTATTGAAGAGTGAAAGAAATTTAAAGAACTGTGAAGATAAGCTGGTGAATGGAATAAAATTATATAATTATGATGAGAATTTTCTTCTATTATGTTTGCTGACTATTTTTGGGGTTTTTTGTTAATCTCTTTATCACTTTTTTTTCATCGTTTTTATATTTTGCTTCTTTAATTATTACAGTGTGAATTAAATAATGTAAGAAGTTATAATAATTATGTATTACTTGTTTTATCTAAAATAAATATTTAAATTATTTATAATTTGTGAAAATAAATAGATCTATTTTCGATTGTTAGTTGGGAGAATTTAAATTGTTTTAACATAATTTTACTAAAATTGCAGCGCAATAATTTGTAAAGAGAACTAGCGAGTGATAGATCCTGAAGAATGTATTAGTATATAAACAAATGACATAAATATATTGTACAAAAAGAAACATTGAAAAGTAGAAACAACTCTACAAGTGATAATATGATAAAGTCTGTGTTGTGAATTCAAATTCAATGCATTCAACTATTAAGTATTAAAAATAAGAAAATATAGTTTATTTATAAGAGTTGATTATTTTATTTGTGAAAGACTATTTTCTTATGGTAATAAATATCTTTTAGATATGAATTAATTATTATATATGAAGTATTGGAAATGGTATTGCATTTTCTGTTATATCATGTTAATTTTTCTATTTTATAACATCATGAATCGATGATTATAGCTTCACTTGATTTTAATATATAAGTACCAGTGTTATTTAAATTGACAACATCTAATTTCTATTCATATTACATAATAAAACGTACATAACAAAGTAAATGCCTTTTAATATTATAGAACTATAAAATAGCTTAAATAGTAGTCTAGATAAAAATTTTGTAAAACTTGGCTTGAGCTTCTTAATATAGAAGGTCTAAATTAATTTTCATTCGTTATATAAAATTTTCATAAACTCTTAGCCTCAGCTAAATTTTTTACTTAATTTATTTTTCATCATGAGCTCAATCTTGCTGAATGTAAGCATTGGTCAAACAATTGATTATCAAATTATGTACTTAGATTTAAATAAAAATCAACCTATGAACAATGATTTTTACATTGATCTTAAAGAACGAGTATATTGAAAATATTATTATTATTATGCTGTTTAGATTATAGTAAATGAATCAAAAACAATAGGAATAGGTAAAAATGGGATGTTTATTGCAATTGCTAAAGATTCCAAAGAAAATTTCGTTGTTTATATCAAATGAATCTATTCATTTCAAGTATCTTAGCAAGAAAATCAATTTTCAAAACTATATTCAGAAATGTATAACTTAATTTCTACATTGACATAGTAAAATCTCAACACTATATGGTTAATTTTACACTAATAATATCTGATGGATACAATGTTTATAAGGTTAAATATAATTCATCAAAAGGATATAAGATTAAAGATTTATCATCAAATTTATATTACTTTTCATACAAAAAGATTAATAAGAGTAAAAGCGATAATCTATGGTCATTAAGGAAAGTATGGTCAGCAATGATAAACAAGATTGAAGGAAGTAATAACAAATCGAAAAAGATGATAGAAATAATAAGCAATAAGATATTTGATGAGAAAAACAACAGTTATAATGTGATTGTCAAGAATAATTCAAACAATATAGAAAGCTGTTTTTATTCCACATATAAAATGGAAAAAAAGACTATAAAGGATTTTGTAATAACAAATGTAATTCGAGAATATTCTAATCATTTAATGAATAAATCAAAGCCAATAACTAAGAGATTAGTATCTCCACCAATATGTGCATTTAACGTATTTGCAAAATATTCAAGAGATGAAATAATAGAAATGTTTTATAAAGGTGATTCAAAAGATAAGAATGGTATTAATAAGACTATTGGCAGATTATGGAATAATATGTCAGCTTATAAGAAACAAAAGTATATAATAATATTATTTCTTCTTATAGATATGAAGAATTTTCCTACTTAGATAAGATCAGATTACTTTGAGAATCAGTTATACATAGATGAATATCCAGATTTAAGTGAAATGCAACCTCCACTCGGATATAAAGAATTTTTAAAAAGATAAATAATGAAAGTTTAAATGAAAACAGATATAATAATAAAAGAAAAATAGATAATGACATTTATAACAACAGTCCAGCAAAGAAAGCGAAAGTAAATGAGTTTAATTTGCAAACAGAAATATCATATTCATCTTCAAGTAATGTAATATCAAAAGAAATTAAAGTAAAATCTGAAAAAATATATAGCAATCAAATAATTCCAGATTGGTATGTTTTAATTAGTGATAATACGCATCTCGCTTACAATTGTGTTAAATCAATAGCAGAGGAGAACTCAATAAAGCTTAGTTCAAAAAAAGAAGATGCTTTTCCTTGTTTGAATTCATAATTGATGATGATGATTCATTCGCAAAACAAGTTACTTTATTATCTGATGAACAAGATGAAATTTTTTCTAATTTATCTCCTATACCAGATAATAATAACAATAAGTCGCTATTCTATTCATATTTATATTCAAGTGAATATTTAAATAATTCTAATTATTAATTTATATATGTTATGAATATATGTTTGTTAATTAATTATCTACCAATTTTAAATAAAAATTAAACTTTGTGATTGTTTTGATTAACAATATTTGTGTTTCAAGAACATATTAAAATGTTTAAGAAATTATTAAAGTAACAATTATTTTCAATAAATTAGCTTATTATCGATAAACATTTTTAGTTCTTTCTGTAAATACATATTCTCAAGTAAAAGAAGATGATGTTTCATTATATAATCAATGTTTATACTAATCAAATAAATATACAAACAAATTATAAGATCAAAGGATAACAATGGAAATTTAATTTCTACATTTTATAATTACAAAGAAGCTTGTAATAATCTTTACGTATATTTGGAGCTCTATATTTTCTCTTCTTTTTGAGTATTTGTAAAGAATTTATAGTTGCTTATTTTTTTATATGATATATAATTAAAATATACATAACAACATATCTACCAATTAAATCTTCTTCAATTTTAGATTTTCCTTTGTCTTGTTCTGTCGTTGGAACTACAATTATTAGAGGTAAAGTAGTTGTTGATTGTAGAGTTGTTGTTGTTTGGGTTG
>NGBS01000622.1:0-62565 GCA_002245135.1 Proteromonas lacertae
ATGTTTTGATATATCATCAGATGTCATTACTTCAACATTTTTATTAGTAACATCAACTATACATCCCTTCACTTTGTTATTCTTACCAATTGATTCTTTCTTAGCTAATGCACTAGTTCTAGCATCTGAAAATCTATTAGATTGTTGTTCTACAGATATTGTCATATTTTGATTAAATACAGACATATAATGATTACTCATTGAATTGTTCGATTGTTGTGGATATATTCTATTACTAGCGATCTTTTAAATCTGTTACTATTATTATTCTTTAAACTAGCAACTCTGTCAATTAACATTCTATCATTATTTGGATGTAATAATTGGATTTTATATTTTACAACTGTTTTTCCTTCATATGGCAATAGATCAAAATCACTCAACCATTCTGCTATTGATTCTGCAGTTTGACTATAGGCAGTTTGTAAATATGAAGGTATAATATTATTTTGGATATAATTCTCAACAAAATATAAGCTGGTCTAAATATGGCATATGTTGTTGGATTTAATGTCATATTCTTATCTAATTCATCTTTTATTTTTTCATCTATTTCAATCTTTTTAATTCCATTTTTATCAAAATAGGTTGAATAAATACTTTGTATTGGTAATGTTGTTGTTGAATCTACTATCTTTTGACTAAACATTTTATTCATAGTATCAAAAAAATGTAGGTAAGAGTCTTCCTTGATACTTTTCATATATAATTCAATATATAACTTATAAAACGATCACCTAACATACTTGAAATGATAATATATTTTCTGATCTTTATTCATTAATAACAATGAAACAGAACATACTAAAAATAAGAAAATGTAAATAAAGAATGGAATATAAACGAACAAAAACCTATCTTTCATTGTAGATTCACCATTTACCATGTATATAATACTAAATGTAGTATATATAATTCCATAGAGAATATTAAACAAAGATCCAATTTTCATTGATCTTGTTGTTGATTCATTTCCAAACATTAACGAATAAATTGAACCAAAAACAATATAAAACATTAACGAAAAGTGGATAACAGATGGGATAATTCTTTTATATGATTCATTGTCATTATCTACCAGAAAACAGTTACTATAAGAATAAACTGTTATATTATCATAATTGACATGATGAGTCTGATAAAATGGAGTTGATAAAACAATTAATAAGATTTGACATAGCAATAATGGTATGAAATACGATATAATTGTATTTTTTCCATTTATTATAGGATATAATTCCTTTACATGTACTTTTCTATATATATAAATATAAATAAAACATATATATATTTATACTTTAATATTATATTTGACTAAGCATGCTAGTATATAGAATATAATGACTTCACCAATATTTGTACCATACATATATCCATAACATCCTTGTTTAGAAGAACTAAAAAATCCAAATATAAATGTAATAGAATATAACAACAATCCAATGAAATTGAAAATAATAAATTGACTGAATAAATATCTGATATGTAATGAGAAATATATTCATAAATAATGACAATGTAATCATTGAAAATATGATGAATAGATATAAGATAATTGTTAATGTTGTTATTGTTGAATTATTACTCAGATTATCACATTCTATTTCTATTTTATTATTATTGTTATTATTATTATTACATATATCTGGATAAGAAGGTATAACTTTAATAATTCTTTTGAAATCATTACATGATTCATTTGGTATAAATTTACTGTATTTTGCTTGACAAACTATTTCAATATAATAATGATAATATATATATTTATACTTGATTCTGTAATATTATAACAATGTATTAATCTTCATTATCACCATTATTACTCTTTATTCTAAAACAATATTTCTTATCAAAGCTGTAATTATCTTTAATATTAATATAAATATCATATTTCACTGTATTATAACTACTTAATATCATATCTTTACTTACAGAATTGAAAATAATATTTGAATAGTGAATATTGTATATTATGTTGTTGTTGTTATTGCTTTGAATTTCAATTGATGAGATAATATGAGTTGAATTGTGTGGTTTTAATGGAGATACAATCAAATACCAAGATGGTTCTAAATTATCACCACTTGATATAACTGATTTAGGTGATTTTGAGTGAATTTTGCTAATATCTGTGATTTGTTTATATATCATAACGTTTTTATTTTCAATTTGACTTGTGAATAGGATTTTATTGTTATAAGCAGATATTTCTTTAGATGTGTCAAATTTTTTAATTCTATTCCTCTTTTATCATCACAACCCATTGATTCGTCAAATGTACTTTCGTCTATATACAGTATAATATATCAATTAATATACATATCAATTTACAAGGTGATTCTATCTTAATGCCATAAATATCGTCAGTTGAATATAGTTTAATAAGACTAATTCTAAAAATGTAATAAATGAAATATTATACGTTTTATAAAATGAGTTTATTACATCTAACTCTATTTGCTTCTCTTCAATTCTGCAATTTGAAGCATCAAGAAGTTTAACAGTAAAATTTGACAATTTTATTATTGATTCATCCTTTTTACATGACTTTATCTCAACAATATTTGTGTTAGTCTCTTTAAATAAATACATCACGTCATTGATATATTTCAGTTCTTTTATACTACTGTCATAATAGCCAGCACCTTTGTTGGTATTTGGAGTGTTGTAACTCCCTTCAGCTAACGATACAGAGAAAAAGATCTACAGGGTTAAATGAATGATATATCTACATACATAATTATAAACAACACAAATAAACACATAACTTATAACACATTTTAATTACAAATTAAAAAATATAGAGAAAAACGATTTAAAATCGGCTTGATTAAAAATGGGCTTGTGTTTCAGTTTCAAAAATTTAAAAAATTTTTGTAATCAGCAATTCACTGTAAAACATCAATTATTATCAATTCATATATTTATTTTATTTGAATATAACTCAGTATTATATAATCAAACTATTCCAGTGGATAATTCAAAATATAAAATCCCAATAGACAGTATTTATATTAATAGATAATATATTAACATATGTTATATCTACATTGTTAATAATAAATATTATTATTATATATATGTATAATAAAAGAAATTATAACTTATCATCTTCATCCTCACTAGGCTGGTTAATTGTACATTGACAAAATGGACAATAAGTTAAAGACTGTTCTTCTTTTCTCAAGACGTAGTAGCAAGACTCACATATTTTACCATACTTTTTGAATCTAATACCACAAGCATTACATAATGACTAAAGACAGAATATAAATATATAGTTAATATACCACGTCCTGATTGAAAAATTGCAATTTGTGCCAACGAGGAGTCTTTCGTACAGAACAGGAAATACAAATCTAATTAAAATCATTATAAAATGAGTATACAAGTCCCTTCTTCTTCTTGTCATAGGAGTATACAGGTCTGTGTTTGTGTTGTACTATCTCATTGACAGTATCTGGTGAGGGAGGGCTAGATTTCTTAATTTCTTTTTCTTCAGTCTCAGGAGTCAACAGCACCAATTTTAATATATGTTTTATAGGTTCAGAAGGCATAATACTCCTATTACATATTACAAATAAATAAGATTACCTCTTTGGAGTAGTTTTTCTTCTTTTGTTTGAGATATTAGTGCATTCACTTGGTTGTTTCATTAGTCTATAGCAAATAAATATAATGATCTTTATTAGATATGAAATTTCGAGTTTTAGTTTCGATGGAAAAAGAAACAGCAGCTGGTTTAATACAAGAACGGTAGATACAATAGATAAAAATATAAGAACTATAAATACCTTAGGATCGATGAAAAATAAGCTCTGAATTATATTAAAAAATAAGGATAATTTTTGTAAGTTGAAAAACTATTGATAAACAGTGAAACGAATAAATCAATTGGAATTTTGAAATTTTTGAAACCGCAAATTTAATGATCAGATCATGGACATGTTCATAAAAATATATTCGTTATTCATTTTCATTTTCGCGCCAATTCATAATATAATTTCATTTCTAAGAAATGACTTCGCTGCTAGACTCCGAAGAATTAGCAGGTTTATCAGAAGAGCAGAAGGTATATTTATTCAATCGAATTACATAGATAATGATACAATCAACTTTAAAAGGCCTTCAAGCAGAGTTTCAATGTTTTGCGCAAAAACATATTGAAGATCAGGTATTATTGTTTTTATTTATAAACAGATTGAAACAATTAAAAATACATATCCTGACATACCGGACGAGGTTGCAAAAATAGCTATTAAATTATCCGAAGGGGATGAATTCAAGGCATTAGAACGGTTAGGAAATGAAAAGGATTTCAGAGAACAGTGTGAAGAGAAATATAAAGGAGAAAAGGTAGAACAAGAAAGCCAGCAACCTCCACAAATAACCAGAGCTCGAGTACCAGTACTAAAAGATGAAGAATATGTCTCAAATGAACAAAGTGATGATGATGATTATGATTGTCCAGCTTATCACATGCGAAGAAAGAAAGCAAAAAAGCCTCAAGATAAAACCAATGAGGCAGACTATGAATATGATTCAGATAATAGTGCACACAAGAAACGAAGGACAGTTCCAAGATTGACATTAAATGAAGCTTTATCAAAGTTAGAAGAATTAGATAGTACTCATCGAGTATTTGAACATAAAGATAATATGTTTTCACAACAAAATGCTGATGACAAAACTAATTCTTCGTCTTCTTCACCAGTAAGTGAAAAGAATGTAGATTCTGCAGAAGTTAAAAGTGAGAATACAGAAGAATCAGCTGTTACTAATATTCAACCAAAGAAAGGTGGAAAAAAGAAGATCAATTTACCAAAAACTGTGAAACGTTATAATAGTCAAGAATTAAGACAGTTGGGATGGAGTGATGCTAGAATTAGAGCGTATAACAACAAAGATAAGAATCCAAATGCATATTATTATAGATTCAATGATCCAGGCATTCCACAAGCAACAGGACCATGGACAGAAGAAGAGAAACGAACATTTATGAACAATATCAAACAGAGAGGTGTTAATTATGAATGGGGAACTTTCTCAATGAATATACCAGGAAGAGTAGGATATCAATGCAGTAACTATTATAGAGCATTAATACAGAAAGGAGAGATAGAGGATAAGAATTATTACTTTGAAAATGGTAAATTGAAATTCAAATTTCATTCTCAAGAAAAAGATAAAGATGGTGAAGCTGGAACTCCAAAGCCAAAGAAAAACAGGCAGAGAAGAAGAACCACTAGAGCTGGAGATACAGAACTATATCTTAGTGAAGAAGATGAAAATGATGATAAAAATGAGAATATAGATACAAATGAAAATATAAACCTTTTACCTGATATGATTGATCCTGTTACTTGTACAGCTATGGTACAACCTGCAATTTCACCATACGGACATGTCATGGATTATCAGTCTTGGTTGAAAGTATTAATGAAAGAACCGAAGAATATTTGTCCTTTCACTAAGAAAAAATTGACTCATAGGATGCTTGTAAAATTGACAATTGATAATATTGAAGATTACAGAAGTAAAATAATTAAAGACAATAAACTGTAATAAGTTTATTGATTTAATATTTTATAAATCATAACATCGTCTTTTTTATATTAAGTGTTTGTTCTATTCTAACATGAGAATATCATTCAGAAATTAAGAAAAAATAAAATGAGTGTAATTCAATGTCAAAATGACATTGGATGTGTAATTAAAGAATATCATGCTAACAACAATATTAATAGGTTCAGTAGTGTATGTCTTTGATAAAGACACATATAATAAAGTATATTATCGAATATATTGGTATATAGGTATATAATTTAGGTAGTTTTGGTAGAGGTAGTTATTCAAAAGGCAAACCAGAATATATACCATCTTGTGATGAATATTTGATTGTATGGTTATTATTTTAATCAATAGCTGTCACATGAAGAAACAATCCATCTTCTTACTCAAAATTTAATTCAAGTTTGCTATAAAAACAATGATATTGTATCATTCATCGATTTGTGGAAGTTATTTTCTTCTAATTATGTAAATAACCAAATCCCATTTATTTTAAGATATGCAGTTTATAATCACTTGAAGAAAATGAAATTGTATAATAATATATTTGAAGTATTGTTATATTTACTAGATATCCAAAAACTGGATTAGCTACAGGTTGTGGTTATCTCATATACAATGAATCTCCGGAAGTACAACATTCTGCTTATTTATTATTCATTAATTATAAAAATTCATTATCTTATGAAGAAATACAGAATTTAATTAGAATCAGTACAAACATAGGTAAAGCAGTGATTATAGCAAATATTGAGATAAAAGATGAGAATATATTCAATGAAATGATTAATAAAATAACAGATATAACATCATTGCAACAAGTAGTTGATTTAATAGAGATTAATTTAAACTATTTGAGAGTATTTTTTGTTATTTGTTAATATTTATTGAATAGAGATGTATTTTAAAGGATTTAATAGCTAACTGATGAGAAAAGCAATAAGTTCTCCACTGGAAGTAGATATTGTAAGTAAATCTATGAACAGAACAATCGGTACAGCCAAATGTATATTAAAAGATAATATTATTATCATCATTATTTATAGAAAGACAGTTCCTGATACTTCATTCAATAATCAAATTCTTAATCTTAATAGAATAGAATAGAATATAATAATTTAGTTTAAATAAGTTTATTATTAGTATATCATGATATGTATATTTTTTGTACGAAATAACATTCATACATTAATTCCAATTAAAAAAACACGTGTTTTTAAAAATTCTGTTAAATTCTTTAGTTTATTATCATGTCAAATTTAAGGCCATTCTTGGCTATTTTAGGTGGGTTTTTAATACATTTAACATTGGGAGCAGTATATTCATGGGGTAATCTCAGTTTATATGTTATTTCATATATCAGAAATAATGGATCTCCTGTATTATTCATTCTTTTTATATTTATATAGTCGATTGGTAAAAATATATCTGTTTGGCCATTCGCTATGTCATTATTTGGACAAGTATTCTAATTTCATAATTTATAAACATAGTCAGCATTTATGCCTTTGGGAGGTTTAATGGAGAGAAGATTTGGTGCTAAAATTACTATGGCTATAGGATGTACTTTGCTATGTGCTAGTTTATTTGTTACTTCTCTTGTTTGTTACAATTTCGTTGGTTTAATATTGATATATGGTTTGTTAGCAGGATCTGGTTCTGGAATAGCATATTCTAGTCCAATGTCTGTTTGTATGAAATGGTTACCTAAATACAAAGGTTTGATAAATGGAATAATCGTAGGTGGTTTTGGTTTAGGATCCTTTGTCTTTAGTCAAATTCAGTTGGCAATAATAAACCCAAATAAAGAATCACCAAGTGATGTATAGTTTATCTATATATCATGTGAATAGGATGGATACTATTCAAAAGAGCAAGTGAAAAATGTCCCAAAATTGTTTTTAGTGACAGGTGGAATTTATGTTTGTTTAGAATTACTTGGTTGGTTAATGATAAGTTTACCAGATAAAGAAACCAGTGAAAAAATCGAAATGTCACTGAATCAATCAAATTCAAAAGAGAATGTAAATAAAGAAAACAAAGAAAAAGTGATTAATTCAATTGATATTCTTTCAATCAAAAGTGAAGAAGAAAAATCAGTAGAAAATGAACTTCCAATATCAAATCCACTTTCATTACACTCTTCAACAATCAAAAGTAATAATTCATCTCCAACAAATTCTCCTGTTGTTGATGATGAAAGAGAAATAACAATAAATATAAAAGAAAAACCAAATGATGAGATAAATAAAGAAGAAGTAAAAGATCATGTTTATACAGTTAAAGAAGCAATAAAATCATATAAGTTTTGGATAATTTGGTTAATGTTTATGGGAAATGGTGTAGCTGTAAGTATAATGTCTTCCTATTGGAAAGTTCAAGGAGTTGATAGAGTAACAAGTGATGATACATTTTTAACATGGACTGGTTCAATTAGTTCCATATTTAATGCAGGTGGAAGAATAGTGTGGGGTGAATTAGGTGATATAATTGGTCAAAGATTGACTTGTAGTATATTGGGTATAGTATGTGGAATATTACAATTTTCATTTTATTATATAAGAAACAAAGTGTTATATTCAATATATGTATGTTTGAGTTTCTTCTGTTTTGGTGGATTCTTTGGAATGTATCCTACAATGACAGCTATTGCTTTTAAAAGAAAGAATTTCAGTATTATTTATGGATTGATATTCACTTCTCAAAGTATGATTATTTAGATATTTATATATTTGAATAGTTGTTTCAAATCTATTTTCAGCTATTTTTTCTCAAATTTTATTAGATAGTATTGGATTATTGGGAATATTTATAATGGTTGGTGGCTTTGTTTCATTTTCTTTGATTTTAGTTTTATTTTATCCATCACAAGCAAAGAATGTGAAAAATGGAAAATAAACTACGCATTATTTAATAATAAATTATTTGTTTTGATTATTTTTTATTAAAAATAATAACAATAACAATACAATAATGTGTATAATATTATATGTAATTTATTCTAATTGGAATTAGATATTGCTTGTCTTCTTTGTTGAGCTTTCAACACTATTTCTTCATTCTTCTTTTCAGCAGCTTTGTTTGTACTTGTCGAAATCTTTCCATTGTTTTGATCAATTATTAAAGGTCTTGTCCAAGCATCTCCAGCTTTAGGTTTTTGATTCTTAAAATCTCTAAAACATTCTACCCATCTCTTCGCTGTTTCTACACTATTTTCACCTTCTACTTTCATCACAATCTTTCTCTCTTTATCACCTGCTTCAAATGCTTTGATTGAAGAATCTCGAACTTTCAATATCAATGTAAATTCACTACTTCCATCTTTATATTCAATTCCATTATAACAATCTAATGGAATACTTTGTTTCTCATCAATATATACTTTACCATAATAACTAGGAACCATCGAATCATAGATTCTCAATACAGCTGGTTCAAAATATAATACACAATATCTTCGCTGCCATTTTCCAACTACTCGATCTCGACCACTCTTTAATAAATAACCTTCCATTATTACTTCATAACTAAATGGTTTATAAATATCATCATCACTTATCTCATTTTCTTGTTTGATCTTTTCAATTGGAATTACTGTCTCCATTATCTTTTCACTCTTTTCTAAATCTTTCTTGTTTGTTTTACTTCCACCACTACTTGATAATGATACTACTAATATTGCTACGATTATTCCGATTATTAATACAGCTCCAATACATATTATTAATATCACCCACCAATATTCTTCTGCCCAAGGCTTGGAATCGTTGCTAGATGGAGGTGTATCTACTGATTCAGATGAGAAATAATCATCAGCTTTTCTAATATCTAATTCAATTGCTTTTTCAGTTACTTTTTTTACAGCATCTCTTACATTTGGTAACGAAACTAACTGCTGTAATTTTTCACCTAGATGAATTGTTAATAATTCAACTGGAACTTCTAACGTATCTGGTTTTGAATTATCATTACTTGGTCCTATTATTGATAAAAGCACATTACCAAATTGAATTGGATCAATTTCTCCATCATCGAATAGTGTATCCCATTCAAAATCTTCACCTAGTATTCTATTACTTTCACCTTGACTGTTGTTATAATTCTCTACATATGTAAACTCTTTCTTAATCATATTACCTCTACTACCATCATCTTTGTATTTATATGGACCTCCAATAAAAATAGCATTTATCATATCATCAAACTCTGCTTTTAAGTCATCATATTCTTTATCACTACCTCCTTCAAATTTATAAGTTACTTTTATTTTTGTGCAGTATTCTTTTTCTTCAGTTCTTCCTCCACAACATAATCCTTGAGGATCAAAATTATACTTTTCATTACATACTCTTGAGTAATAGTATTTATATCTCCTTCACCTGATATATTAACTTTTATTGGATATATACCTGTTTTGTCTTGGTTATTATAGTTGATATATAAATCATTCCATGTAAATACAGATTTAAATTCTTTTGGTTGAACTTTTGTTTTAATATCACCTTCTGTGATGTTATATCCTTCTTCTTTTATATCATCAATTTTCATTCTTTTAGTATTCAAAAATTCTTTTAAATCTTCTTCTGTATAACCTGTGATTGATGGATATTCTAATCCTATGACAATCTTAAATGATTCTGATTCTTTGACAGTTTTTGGTACTCTTGATAACAAGTTACTAATGCCATTTGGTTTATAATCTACAACTTCTACTGTAAAGGATGTTGAACCATTTTTATACCCTTCAGCACTGCAATTGATGTAACAAGTAGTAGTTTTTAACTCTGCACTTGTTTTGACTGTAAAATTACCTTCTTCTGTATGGCTAATTATATCATCAGTAGTATTACAATCAAACCCGAAATATGTAATTTCATTATCATCATTTGCTTTTATTTTTAATGGATTTATATTCTTTTCAACTCCACTTTTAATGAATATATATGAATCTCTTTCATATGGACATTTAAGTTCAGTTTCTTGTGTAGTTGGTGTTGATCCTGTAGCTGTGGCTTCTAATGTTGTTGTACTTTCTGGTGTTGTTGATGGATGAGTTGTTTCTGGTTCATCTCCTTTATCAGTACCTGTATCTCCATCATCTCCACCAGATGTTGTTGTTGTTGCTTCTGGAGTTGTCTTTCCAGTATCATTTGGTTCAGTTGTTGCTCCAGTAGATTCGGTTGTTGGAGCTGTAGATCCTGTTGTAGCTGGTGTTGTTGTTACATCAGCTGTTGAACTAGTACTTCCTGAAGGTTCATCATCTGATCCTGTACCATCCAATTCTCTTTCTTCATCAATATTAATACGTTTCTTAACAATTAAATCTTCACCTTCATTTGAATTACTATGTAAAAGTAGAGATGCGTGTTTATACTCAACTATTTTTGAGGAAGGTCCATGATTCACTACTTTTAAAGGATTTTTATTCTGATCTTTTCTTAGATCACTAAAGCCACTTACGCAAACGAAGATTAGCGCAAATATGCATACTATGATATAAATAATGTATTTATACTATAGTAAATGTTTAATTTACTCATTATTAAGCGCAATAGAGAATGAAATTTGTTACAACTCAACTGCTATGCAATGATTGGTTTAATTTTATGAAACGGTCAATAATGTGAATGATGAATCAGTTATTCTTTGATCCAACTTTTTTAAACTCACAGTTTATAAGAACTAGAAAGAGTATGAAATGAAAAATATGAAAGTGCGATATAATAGCAATTATTTAAACAGTTTTTCTGTTTGTTAAGCTTTTGTTAATTATTTTTTATTAAATTCTCTTTCCATCATCCTATTATGTTTATATACAAAAAAATAAGCACAGTGAAGAAAATAAACATTTAAGAACTATAATTCGATTTGTATATTTTTTTACCAAATTAATACTTCCCTTCTTTCTGTATCTGTTCAATTTTGGCATCATAGAGATTTAACATTGTAGTTATCCACTCTTGCAAAGCACCAATACAACGACTATACTGGTTCACATCATTCACATCAATATTCTTAACAGCATTTCTTATATTTTCTAAAATTGGAGCATCATAAGCAGTCATATGTTCTTCAATATCAAATCTTGAAAATTCAATAACCAAAGAATAACCATAGAAATTCTTAAGATAATTCCACTGACTCATTTCAGTTATATTCATATCAAACTCTTCTTCATTAATATGATCTGTCAAGTATAAACCACACATTAATATCTTTAATGGACCAGGTCTAGGCATCTTATCATACCTTCTAATCTCAGCAAATTGTGATCTCAATGATAAAATAGTTTTTACAGCATATCTCACTCTTCTTTTTAAAGTACTCATTCTTCTAGCTAAATCATCACTTGGACTATCTTCATCCATCGGAAATTCACCATCAAACGACTATATTTTTAGTAATATAATACAAAATATATATACAAATGAAGCACTATTTCTTCTAGAAGTCTTCAATAATTGCATTTGATAATCTGCAGTTTGATCAGACAAATCTTCAATCTTTTGTCTTGTTTCATTAATTTCTTTTTCCTTTTTCGCATTTTCAGTTTCTATATCTTTTGCTCTTACTCTCAGCGATGTAATTTTTTGACCAATTAATCTCACTTTCTCATTTCTATCTCTCAACTCCTTTTGAAGTTCTTTTTCCATATTATCCTTCTCTCTCAAGTTCTGACGGAATTCTTCTAATTGTTTCTTTAAGACTTTATTATCTTTTGAAGCTTCACTTAATTGATTATCTTTCTTCATTATTTGTTCTTTTAAATTAAGTATACGACTTTTATCATTACGAAGGAAGTTCAATTTTGATTCTAAATCTTCGTTTTTCTTTCTAAAATCGTTGATTTTCTCTTGTAACAACTTTACTCTTTCTTTTTGAGCTGCAATTTCTCTCTCTTTGTGATGAGTTCTACAATAATTCCATTTCTTTATTAATTCATCTAATTGACCTTTTAAACGAGTTATTGTTTTAATATCTACCAATATTTCTCTTTGTAACTGTGACTTTTCTGCATTTAAGGATTTAATCACTATTTTGTTTTCTTTTAATGCATCATTTAATGATTTCATATCATCTTGTTGATTTTCTATTATTTGTACTTTCTCACTAAGAGCTAAAGCGTTTTCTTTACGTTTCACTTCCATTTCTTTCTTATATTGCGCTATTGTCTCATTCACTTGCTCTAGTTCATTTATTACTATATCTTTCTGTGATCTTCCATCCTGAAAAGCTTCATGTTTCGATTCATTCTCTTTTCTTATCTTATCAATTTCTTCTTGGAGTATGCCGGTCTTTTTAATTTCTTCGTTATATTTATATTCGAATGTGTCCTGATTAGACATCCTACAGCAAAATATAAAAAAAAATCTGTTAGTCCTGAAACGACTCTAATTTTAGAATTTATTCCAAAAATAAAAAATTAATATATATAAAGATTAGACATATATAGACTATATTCTTATTCATCATCATCGTCAGTTTTTAATTTCAAAGGTGAATGATAATCAGGACCAAAACGAGAAACAGGTTTAGCAATCATTGGTCTTTCTTTACCTTCTCTTTCTAACTGTTCTACCTTCGCATCATACAACATAAGCATAGTCTGCATCCACTCTTGTAAAGCACCAATACAACGACTGTACTGATTAACATCATCAATATCAATATGAGCCATAGCTGTTCTAATATTCTCTATAATCGGAATATCATAGTCACTTAAATGTTCTTCAATATCAAATCTTGAAAATTCAATAACCAAAGAATAACCATAGAAATTCTTAAGATAATTCCATTGTACTATCTCTGTGATTTCCATTCCAAATTCTTCTGAGCTAATATGATCTGTCAAGTATAAACCACACATTAATATCTTCAAAGGTCCAACTCTAGGCATCTTATCATACCTTCTAATCTCAGCAAATTGTGATCTCAATGATAATATTGTTTTTACTGCATATCTTACTCTTCGCTTTAAAGTGCTCATTCTTCTATAGAAATCATCTTCTTGTTCTTCTTCATTCTCTATATCTGCACCTTCAAATGAGAAACTGTTACTACCTCCTGCACCATTACTTGTACTTCCTCGTCTTGATGTTGGTGGTTTTGGAATTTGATCTTTTACATCTTCCAGTCTCTTGTTTTCTTCGTCTAATTTAGAAGTTTGCTCTGCTAATAATCGATCTTTTTCATCTCTTTCTTGCTCTAATTCTTTTAATTTGTCTTTTAATCCTACAATACGTTTACCAATTGATTCTATTCTTTCGCCTTTATCTCTTATTTCTTTTTGAAGATCAGATTGGAATAAATCCTTTAATCTGATATTTTCTCTCACTGAATTTAATTGATTTCTTAATTGTTGGTTCTGTTTATTTATATCACTGTAAGCACCTTCTTTGGCTCTTAATTGATTCTTTAAATCTAATAATTCAGGATCTTCATTTTGAACTCTATCACATTCACGTTTTATATCATCATGTTGATCTTGTAAATTTTCTAATTCTTCTTCTAAACCTGCTACTTCTGCTCTCTGTGCAGCTATTTCTTGTTCATTATGGTGAGTTAAACAATACTTCCATTTTTTGAGGTATTCTTCTATTTGTTGCTTTAAACGATCAATTTCTTTTTGATGTACACGGATTTCTTGGAGTAATTTCTCTTTTTCGGATTTAAACTTCTTGATTGTGGTCTTATCCTCTTTAGCTCTTGCTGTTAATTCTGAAATTTCATTTGCTTGTTTTTCTATTGTTTGTTCTTTATTGGCCATGTTCACTTCGAAATCTTCTAATTCTTTCTCACATTGTTGAATATATTCATTATGTTTATTGATTCTATTTTCTTTTGTTTTTCTAAGCTCTTCCCTTGAGGATTGATTGCCATCAACAATACCTTCAAACCTTTTTGAGAAATCTTTCAGCATTTTAAGCTGTTTTTCAAGTGAATTATTTACCTGAAGTGCTTCTTTATACTTCCAACCATAAATTTCATCAAAATCCATTTTCTCAACTAAAAATAAGTTCGGCTTGTTTCATTTTAATTTTGTATAATGTCATTTAAAAAGGTAGGTAAATCAAAAATACACAAAGAAAGATCTCAACCTGAAGCAAGACAGCGATTGGGATTCTTGGAAAAACATAAAGACTATACAGCTCGTGCTAAAGCCTATCATGTCAAGAAACAATTTCTACAGAACTTAATGCTTAAAGCATCACTCAGAAATCCAGATGAATTCTATTGCAAGATGATTTCAATATCAAAAGTATTTCTATAGATAAATATTGTTATTTGAATAGCAACGAAATGGAGAGACTACTGAAGAAGATAAAGAAAAAGTTAAAAAAGCAAAACTTCAAGATTATGAGTTTTTAACATCAAAGAAACAGGAGAATATGAAAAAAGCAGAAAAACTTCAATCAACTTTTCATATTTTACCAAATGCAAAGCCAAAACACACAATTTTCCTCGATGATGAAGAACAAGTACAGAATTTTGATGCTGCGAGTATTTTGACACAGAACCTGAGTTAGTATCAAGAACATTCAACAGAATTAGAAAAGATGATTTGAAGAAGAATATATTTATTGGTAATACAGATATAGATACATTAAAACAGATTCAAATAGGTCAAAACAAAACAAAAGAAGAATTGAATGAATATCAGACAAAAACTAAAGAAATTAAACGAATTATTGATCATGTCCAAAGCCAGAGGAATTTAATGAGAAAAGGTAAATATATCAAAGTATCAGAAGGTGAAAATGGAGAAGCACCGGTTTATAAATGGAAAAAACAAAGATCAAAATAATTAAACAAAAAAATAATAATAAAAATCGTAATTTCTTATGTTTCATAACTCTTTTAGTTTAATTAATCACTGTCAGAATCACTACTACTACTATCACTATTCTTTTTCTTCTTATTATTATTTTCATCATTATCATCTTCTTCATCATCATCATTATCACTTCCTTTCTTTTTGTCAGGTATTTTATCAATATCATTCTCACTATCAGAATCATCTTTATCATCTTCACTATCACTACTCTCACTATTACTATGATCTTGTAATAAATCTAAAGGTCCATTATAATTATTCAAAATTTCTTCATCTTCTTTATCTATTGGTTTCTCACTCACTGCATTGGATTCATCTACTTTGATAGTAAATGGGATTTCTTGATCTAAACCTCTATAACATGATGGTTTTACATATAATATAAAATTATATAATCCTGGTCTTGGTGGAGCTGGGAATCTAATATCTACTGTAAACTCTCTTTCTTGATTCTTGGCGAATTCAAATCCAATTATTACACCTATTTTCTCTTGATGCATTGTTTTCTTCTTTATATTGTCAATCATATTGACAATAGTGCTTTGTGTTATCAATAAATATATTTTTTCTTTAATTGGTAGAGGATATGATAATGAATAGGCTGGTCCAATTGAGTCTTCATTTTCTTCTAAATTCTTTCTAGTTATTGTGACACTACAAGTGACTAAATCCATTGGAATAATAATATCTTCACCACCAACATTTGGATGGATTTTAACTTCATACTTTGGGAATATTTTACATGATTTGTAGATATCAATTCTTTGTTCTTCAGTTAAATATTTCAATCCTTTTTTCTCTTCACTAAAATAAATAATATAATAAATTATATAATATATACTCAGGTAAACACAAATATTCCAACAATCCTTTTACACCTTTTTTACCTTCCACAATATGTTTTATTTCATCATCACCTAAATATGGAAATTGTTTAAATTCTGAATCCTTAGGACTTAATCCTTGCATCATACATTGATAGAATGTAATAATTGTATTAACTACTGAATATATATGATTGGCTCTACATTGTGGATGAAATACCATTCCAATCATATTCTCTAATAGTGCTGGTGCTTTTTGTAATATAAATTGTAAATCTTCCATATCATTCTCATTTAAATTAGGTAATCTGTTCATATATGCATGAATTAATATTAATGTCTTTAAACCTCTATATCCTACTGTAGATAAATTCTCTAATTTAGATGGATCTGTATGCTGATATAAATCACCAGGTTTATGCATTTTATTCTCTTTGATCATTTGATTGTACATTTCACGAAGATGTTGTTGCTCTCCACTTCTTATTTTGATATTTTTTCCATCTACAAATTCAGAAGATAGTGAAAATAATTCAACTATTCCTCTAAATGGAGTGTTTGGAAAAAGAAATTCACAATATAATATAAGAGTTTTATTTAATATTTCTTCTTCACCAGATACATCTTTGGTAGATTGATAACAAGAATATACCAAGCCAGGGATAATTACCAATAAAAATATCATATAAAATAAAACGGCTAGATTCTGATTCTTTTGTTCAGATAACCATTTTGGTAAACCCATCGATATTTTGAATTCTTGTGGTCCATCTGGATTGCCATATTTCTCCCAATTCTCTTTAGCTAATGGATCTGTTAAAGCATCATAAGCTTTTGAAATGATGATGAATTTGTTTTCATTCCCAGGATTTTTATCTGGATGGTACAACAAACTGAGTTTACGGTATGCCTTTTTAATTTCTCTATCGGATGCTCCTGGTTCTACACCTAAGATTTCATAGGGATCAAAACCTTTTAATTCATTTTGAGTTTGTAGGTTTGATACTGTATTCACTAATATTGCAAATATTGCAATATATATTACAAAATGTATAGAAAAGCATTTAGTACACAAAGTGTTGGTAAATGTCTTCTTTTCAAGTATTTTTGTAGTTTTAGCCTTTCAGCTTCTGTTCTTGCATTCTCAACAACAGTATTTCTTCTTACTGCTTTGTAACATCTCCATATTACAAATAAAGTTGCTGGAATGAAATAAATCACTAGACAAGTGAATATGAAATATGAAAATGCTGAAGAATCGTATTCTAGAGCCATTTAAGAAAAAAATTAGAAATGGAATAAGAAACGAATATTTTTTTATTTTATTCCCAAAATTTCATTTACATGAATAATAGCATTAAAAATATAAAAATTATAATTAAGCGATAATAATACTATGACATTAACTCCTTCTCATTCATAGCTGTATCATACAAACCAATTAATCCATTTAACCAATCATATATTGCGCCAATCACTGATGAAGCAGAGTAAACTTCCTTACTATTACATTTCTGAATTTGTTCTCTTATTATACCTATCTTCTCTTTCACTTCGTCATCATCAAGCTTATCCATGATGTTATACTCAGATATTTCAACCACCAACGAATATTTAAAGAAATTTCTAATATAATTCCATTGAGCTAGTGTCAAGGAACTACTATTCACATCAACTTCATGATTCAATAAGTGTAAACAACATATGATGGTAATAATTGCATGGTTGTTTTGGAATAGTATCATATCTTCTAATTTCCTGAAATTGTGTTTTTCTATCCACTACAGCCTTTACAGCCTCTATTTAATTAAAAATAAAAAAAAAAATCAATACTATCCACATTCTTCTTAGCTTTTTGTAATTCATTCACTTTATGTTTATCTGATTCCTCACCTGCTTTCCTCATTAATTCATCTGTCTGATCTGCATAATCTTGTAATTTGGCTGTCAAATCTTCAATAATTGCTTGAAGATTATCAATTGTTGAATCTTTCTCTTGATTCTCTCCTTTTAATCTTTCTATTTCTTCGTTTAATTCCTTTACTTTTCCTTCTAATGCAGAATCATGCATTGTAGATGGTGGTGGAGGTATTTTTGATGGAGATGAAGCTGCAGATTGTGATGATCCATCTAATGATGAGTGATTTGCAACACAAAATCTTACTTTCTCTTCACAAAGTTCATACCTCTTCTGCAATGCTTCAAACTCTTTTTGGAGATTGTTATATTTTATTGTAGTTGTATTTAAATCACTTTCTAACAATTCATTCTTTTGTTGAGTTATTTTTACTTCTTCCTGCATATTACCTATATCAGCAATATATTTCTCTAATTTCAATTGGTTTTTACTCAATTCTATTTGATATTCTTTAGTCTTTGTCTCTAAATCCTTTTGATGCTTATCATTCTCTAAGATAAGGTCTGACAATTGTTTTGATAACTTCAATTCTTTATCTTGTCCAACTTTCAATAATTCTTCTGATTTAGAATTCTTCGCTTTTAAAAAAACTATTTGTCCTTGCAATTCACCATTCTTTTGAATGGAATCACAGAACTTTACTTCATACAAGTCTTCCGTTGTGTTTAAAGGCATTTTCTTTATTATAAGATATTCTTAGATTTTATGAATTTTCAATGCTTTTCTTCAGAAATAAATTATTCGATCTATTAATATGATTGATTATCTATACAAAGCCCTATTTAAATAGTGTGTCTCTAGTAAATCTATAGAGATACAGTGTATAACCGTAATAGATAAATATATAAAGAAAAGATTTTTTAATATTTTTATCAAATGGCTGATGTACCTATTGATGTTTTAAGAATGTCGTATGATCAGAGCTTAGAGAAACAAAAAGCTCTGCAACAAGAACATAAGGCTATGCAAGACGAATTGACGAAGTGTAAGAATGTGTTGTCAGAATTTAAAGAAAAGGTGGATACTTATCAGCAGCAAATTAAAGAAGTTCAAGAAAGCAGTAGACAGAAACAAGGTGAGTTAGAAGAAAAACTAGCTACTTCTGGAGCTTTAATGAAAGAAAAAGATATAACCATCGAAACAGAAGGGCAAAGAAATACATTGCTCGATGAAAAGATTAGTGTATTAGAAAGAAACGCACAAATGCTTAATGAAACAATAGAAGAGAAGAATTTAATAATCCAACAGAATAAGGACGAATTAAAGCGATTAGATGATATAAATGCAGAATTTGAAGAAAAAGTTACATTTTGTATAGAAACTCACACTCCTCAAATAAAAGAGTTAGAAGATAAAATTGCTGAATTAACAAAACAATTATCATCTGCACAGAATGATACATCTTCTAAAGAATTAATAGAATCAATGCAAAAACAAAATAATGATTTAGCTAAAGCAAAGAAAGAATTAGAATCTAAAGTGAAAGAATTAGAAGGTAATAACAAGACATTGAACAACGAATTATCAAAGTCTCAAGCTAACAATAATGAGCTAACAAATGCACAAAAAGAATTGGAAAACAAATTAAACAAAAGTGAAGAAAATAACAAAATATTAGAGAATGAATTAAAGACAATGAAAGATAATAATCAAAATATGGCACAATCAAAGAATCAATTGGATACAAAATTAAAGGAATTAGAAACTAAATCCAAGTTATTAGAAACTAAAAACAATGATTTAGAATCTAAATTAAATCAATCAAATCAAAAAGTGAATGAATTAAAGAGCCAATATGAGGAAATTCAAAAACAATCCAAATCTAATGATAACACAATGAATGCAGAGTTGAATAAAGTTAAGAAAGAATTAAATGATATGAAAGAGAAGTATACAAAATTAGATGATGAATTTAAAAAGAGTCAAAATGCTAATAGTCAGTTGCAAAATACAGTTAATGTGAATAAGAACCAATTAGATGATTTGAAGAAGAAATTAGATAAATCGAATGAAGATATGGCTAAATTGAACAAAACAATTGCCAATTTGAATACTATTATAAAAGGAAAAGATAAAGAGATTAATGACTTAAAGAATGAATTATCAAAATTGAAAGATGAAAATATGAAGTTGAATAACAAATTGAGAGATTTAAATGGCAAATTAAAAGAATCTCAAAGCAAACCAAAAGAAGATACTAACATAGCCGTTTCATTTGCGCCAATGAAAGATAAAAAGATCGCTAAAGAATGGACTTGGTTGAATGAATTTGAAAATAACCCAGAAACTAAAGGAAAGTTACTATTATCAGAGTTAAAAGGTCATAAGAGTGGTGCTAGTAGTTGTGTTTTCTCAACAGATTGTACAATGATTGCTACAATGGCTAAAGATGGTGGCATTATTATCCACAATATTACTCATTCATCTATCTCTAATGAGTCAAGTTCTTCACGTTATAACATCACATGTCCTGATGATTATGTTTGTGCTACAACATTTACTGGTGATGATAAGTATCTAGTATGTGGTTTAGGTGTTAGTAAATGTGTTAATATTTACTTTATTCCACCATTTGGTAGTAGTAATAAACAACCTGAATTGTGGAAGACATTTAAAACTGATGCTAAAGAACCATTATTAGGTATTTCTGTCTATCACAGTGGTGAAAAAATGGCAATAGTAACTTGTGAAATTGGTAATACAGCTTTATTAGTGTATGATGTTAATGGTAAAGTCGTTGATAAACAAGTGAATAGAACTCAAAAAGTGTTTTATTCAATGACATCATCACCATATTCTCGTTTTATTGGATTTTCTGGCAGTTCCAAAGATGCATTTGTATTTGAACCAAAACATAAAGTTAATGGTGATTTTACTAACTTATCAAGAGTATTACAAGTCTTACATTCTGATAGTATTATTGGTTTAGGTATTGGTAACAAATGCGATCAAATTATAACAATATCCAAAGATGAAACTATGAAATTATGGGCGATTGATGTGAGATATTTTAATGCTAGTTTGATCAAGAATTATCCATGCAGATTGAATGTAAGTTATGCTATGTTGAGTGAAGAGAATTTGTGTATTATATTGATATGCGAGAATGATATTTACTTCATTCATTGTGCTAATGGTGAGATTATTACAACAATTGAGAATCCACATAACTGTAAGATTATTTTCAGTTGTATTGCTGGTAATGGACGTGCTATTGCGACAATTGGTGAGAAAGATAATGATATTAAGATTTGGATGATTCCTCGTGGAATGAAATTCACAGATAATGTATAAAGTCTCTTAAGACAATAAGATTCATATGTTATTATACTTTTATTTTGAATATTTGTTTTGTAATGTGATATTTTAAATATTTGTCCGTTTTTTTAGAAGTTTTAAGTGTTTTTTTAAGCTGAAAACAGATGGGTAGATATAGTATTATTATTCATGTTGCGTTTTTGTCATTTTTTGTATATTTTTTATGGCTTCACTTGACAAACAAATGTGACATGTCAAAGAATTTGATGGATTTGATTGATGTAGTATCAGAAGTATTAGATAAGCATCATATTATTTGTTATCTATGTTGGGGTATGTATATTTGGTTTCTATGTATTTAGGCTCTTTACTTGGTTATATTAGAAGTAACGACCTACCACCACAAGATTATGATGTAGATATTGTAATGAATCCAAACGATTATGATAGAATTATGGCTTTGAAAGATGAATTCAAAGAAAGAGGATATACACTCTATGGAAAGAATGATATATTGCCGTTTTTTTTTTATAAGAAGAAAATGACGATAATATCATTCAGGTTATATAATGATAAAACTCACTATTTTTTGGAATTCTTTGAAGGATATAAAGTTCCTGCAAAAGGAGTATATATAATTATTATATTATATTGTTTATATATGTTTATATAGATTGAATATATTATGAAAAGATATCCAAAAGTAGAAGTACCAACTAATTATCGAGTGAATGATACATATGTATGTACAGGTAGACGAGAAACTTTTAAATCAACTGAATTTTGTTTCTATTATGATGATATATATCCATTGAGGAGAGTAAAAGCGTTTAAAGAACAATATTCGATGTTTATACCTAATAAACCACACAATATATTGAAGCAAGTTTATGGAAGTACTTATATGATTCCACAGACAAAGGGGTATAAATCTGTAGTGTGTTATACAAAGCCAAAATACACACTCTCTGTAATAACTGCAATATATTTATTGTTAAACAGTTTTTTCCTACTCTTTACAATGAGAATTTAATTTATAATTTAATTTATCGTTTATAATGTTTTTTATTGTTTTTATTTTCATTTCTTTTAAATTATTAATCTAAAAAATAACACAAAATTAAATAATTAAAACATTTAAGCAGTTATTCCTCTTTTAGATCTATTTAATTGTAATTTATGTTCTATCTTCTTTTGTTCCATCCTTTCATGTCTTTCTTCCATTACTTGAGGATCAATAACACAATTAGTATTGTCATTCTCTAAATCACTATTTCTCTTATTAACATTTTCATTATCATTATTATCATTATTATTCTTATCACTAGGTGATTCTAGTTTTGGCAATTCAACTTGTTTAGTCTTTAAACTTTGGTTATTACCTTCTTCAGCTTCATTCTCAGGATGATTAGCGTAGAAATTAACAAAATCCCATTCCACCTTACCTTTCGTAATAATTATAAATCTAGTAATCTCAGATACAACTATCATTAATATCAATGAAGTTAACATTGCAATTAAACGGAATGGTAGTTTACCAAAATCAATTAAAGCAGGTAATTTAATAGTTGGTTCACCTCCACCAATTCTTAAGAATAAGCCAACAAAAAATGCAACAAATGAGCCATATGTATTTACACGTGGATAATATAACACTAATAACAATTGAGGGAACAATAATACAAATATAAAGTCACTACTTAATACCCATAATGAATATACATCATCTGAAATAATAGCTAAAATACAACCAACTATACAAATAACAAACACACCTATTCTAGTTACCCATATCATCTCTCTATCACCAGCATTACGATGAAATAGAGGACGATAGATGTTATAACAGAACACAGTACTGGATGCTAATAAAGCACCATCGGCTGTAGACATTGTTGCAGCAGCAATACCACCGATTGATAAATAGGTTATTACCTTTGGAGTACAATATTGTAATATATATGATAATGCATATGATTCTTTACCATCTAATGTACCAACTTCAGGAATAGCAGCCCAGTTAACTGTAGTACCCCATACACCAATAATAGCAGCAGGTACAGCAGCTATAAAAGCACCAAAACCTGATAAATAGGATAATATCTTTGCATCTTTAACTGTACGACAAGCTAATATTCTTTGGAAATATACTTGCCATGGAATACCACCTAAGATCATTAGAATTGCACTATCTAACCATAATCCAGCATCTTCAGCAGCAATGCTTCCTTGCCATATATCTTTAGTTGCATTGGGATTACTTACTCTATCACTAGTTAAAACGAAAGGTACAGCTAAATATAAACAGAATAACATCATCGCTAATTGAATGACATCAGCAAATGCTACAGCGTATAAACCACCGATGAAGGTGTAAATTGCAGCAAATCCTCCACTAACTATAATAGCTAATTCTGGGTCAATTCCTATGACCGTTGATAAGGCAGCACCTAATGTGGCTAAACCCATACCAATCCAGAATATATCACCTAAAACAGTAGGTAAATATAACAATGAATTCATTACTCTTCCAAATTTATTTTTTAATGGATCCATCATTGTTACATATTCTGCTTCTCTCATTTTCTTAGCAAATACTAAAGCACCAACGAAAAAACACACAGCATAACACCAAGGAGCTTGAGTCCATGCAAGACCAGTTCCTCTAGTTACTACACCTTGAGTTGTACCATATAGATATCCACCACATACCCATGTAGCAATCATGGTTAAAACACCTTTGAATCCTGATAGATTTCTACCAGCTAAAACCATGTCATCAGAACTACCCGATTTATTCAATCTGGCAGCAAATATACCTGAGAATAAGATAACTAGGTAGAAAACTGCAACTACAGCAAATCCAATAGGATCAAATTTGTGATCATCACTGCAGAGTACGCAAGCTATATAATAAAAATATTAATCATACAGATAAAGATAGACAAAGGAATAAATTTTTTCATGACAAAAAAGCTTGACAAACCGAATCTTCAAAATCCCATTTTTCACATTATTCAGTCAATTTGCAAAATAACAATTTTTATATACGACAGTATATTTACTAATTACTTTAACATTTGATATAAACGTCATTACAGTTTTTTTTCGATAATTGAATCAGATTATTTATTTGTTGAAAGATCAATATTACCGTCAAATAAAGGATATCTATGTACTGTCACACAACTACCTATTGATTTCATACAAGAGGAATAGTCATCTGTTTTTAAGCATCTTCCACTCCACAACATACTCAACAACCCAAAAGTGCTCTGATTGGTAATTATAAAATATGTACTGTGAATCAGTAATAGCAACTCTCTCAATGAAGTATCATCAAACATATTTTTAAGATAATGTTTTTTCTTAGAAGATAATTTAACATTGGTGTTGTACTGAGTATTTTTAATTCTTATTTTATTTAAAATATTACTATCATCACCTAATATAATCCACTTTGTATTTGTCTTATTTATACTGTAATGAACTGCTTCTTCCTCAAACAAATTCTTTTCATTTTCTGTTAAAAATTTTCTAGAATCTTTGAAGTCACCGTTTCCTGTTCTTATGTGAATACCAACAACATTTGTGTATATGTAGAACATGTTTTTGTACTTGTTGTATATTCTAAAGTATTTATCTTTGAGATGTATAACTTTGTTTAAAATATTGTATTGCATCTCTAAATATAGCTTTCTAGGATTATTTTCATTGACATTTGATATTAACCTTCGCTCATACAATATTTGATTGTTATTTTTGTTTGAAGCTATATGAAAAGATATATCACACCATAAATTACTAAAACAAAGGTAACTGTCATTATTTGATAGGATATCTTCAACTTCTTGGCGACTCATTTTACATAAATCGACCCTAATGCAAAAATGAAAAGAAGAATCAACAAAATTAGGGAAGGGAGTAGCGAAGTAGGAATCAAACTCATCCCACCATAATACTATCAATATTATAATAATGATTATACTTTTAGGCAGGTGATTAAACACCAAAGACATAATAATCACTTCATTGACAGATTTAATTCTATTCCCAATTCCTCCGCTCGTATATTCATAGTAGGATCGATTATGTGACTGAATGCACCAAGAATGATATTGACTAGGAATAGAACTACACATTCTTTTATAATTCAAGTATTTATTAGGAGCACAGAGGATAAGATAGTATCACTGATATGATAAATAGTACAACATAGGTTATATATTTGTTCATAATAACTCTATAAAAGAACAACGCTTAACACTTTTTGAAAATGTTTGATGATGGTTTGAATCAAAAAATCTTTGTTCAAACATTTTTATTGTGGATTGTATGAGTGTAGCAATCTTGATTACAATCAAAAATGATAATTTAAGATGAATTTTGTAATGTAATAAGCTGTTTGTGCTGTGTAATTTATTTTTCAGATTAATATAATTTGTCAGTTGTCTTGGCAAATAAAAATATAAAAAGAAATTAAACGAAAGACACGTTTGCATAGTATCAAAACAGCATATCAACCTCAAAATACTTCATTTCTTAATATCTCTAAGTTTAAACTATCGCTACACCTCTATAAAAATAGTATCATTATAATAAAAACTATAAAGATAGAATTATCTATTTAACTAAACAGAAATCTATAAAAGCATAAAAAGCAGTTTAATTTTAAGGGGGTAAATAATTAAGAACATTTAAAATAGGTTGGTTTATATACTACAAAAAATGTGTAATTACTATGTGCTAGGTATTATAATGGTTGTATTAGCGTTACCTTTACTATCATTTTTAATTTTGTCACCCTCAAAGTGTGTATGCAAGGAAGAATTACACAAAAAAGGGATTTCAAACAGCAAAAGTCAATTTAACCAAGATATAACTATGTACTTTAAACATTTTATGAATAAAACGAATGGTGTATTCGTTGAAATAGGCGCATTTGACGGAGTGTCAATTAGTAACACCTATTTCTTTGAAAAGAACTTTAATTGGCATGGAATACTTATCGAAGGAGGTGAACGTAATTGTAAATTGTTGTTTGGCAATGCAAAAAAAAGAAGTAATTCAAGATTAGTTTGTTCTCCTATTTGTCAGTCAGAGTACATAAGCTTTAAAGAAGGAGGCACTGGAGGAATGTTAGATCACAGTAATAAACAACAGAAAAGAATAAAATGCAATACTCTTTCAAATATCACACAATTCTTCAACATTAAACATA
Source organism: Proteromonas lacertae (assembly GCA_002245135.1). Taxonomy (NCBI): domain Eukaryota; class Bigyra; order Opalinata; family Proteromonadidae; genus Proteromonas; species Proteromonas lacertae. The sequence goes on from NGBS01000622.1 coordinate 26,628, forward strand.
TTGATTTCTTTTCATTAGATGTAGAAGGAAGCGAATTAGAAGTATTACAGACTTTTGACTTCAGAGTTACAGTTTCTCATTGGTTAATTGAATGGAATCATTTGAGTGATAAAATAAAGAGTGGAATACAAACGTTATTAGGTAGTCATGGTTATGTAAAATCAAATGAATATATTTCTGAAATTGATGTACTATTTAATCACACCTAAATTGTTAATTAAATATATTTGTATGTGATAAAGGTTTAAAATATAAAATATTTAATACTTATAAATAAAAAGACTGATATTATTACATAAACTATACATAACATTCACCTTTCTGCATATAATGTCCAAAAGGATATGACATTAACAACAAATTGTAATGTTTTAAAATCAACCTTTTCTCCAATTCTGAATCTTCACGTCTATACCACTTCCAACTACTATCATATTTATTATTCATTAATATTTCTCTTTTAGCTGAAAGCCAAGCATTATGAATTGGTAAGTCTTTATCAAAATAGTAACAGCAATGTATTGCTTTACTATTTCTATTATTGTAATATTGTGAATATATAAAACTGTAATTATAAGGTAGAATGTATTGAGTAATGTTATTAACATCGAATATATCAGTATCCAACATGGCTCGCTGTTCAACGTAAGTATGCAATGTAATATCTACATCTGGAATTGTTGTAAAGATTTTTATCACCTCCTGAATTGCATATTTTGAAAGAAAGTCGTCTATATCAAATATAGTTATTATTTCACACGTACTACAATCTATTCCATAGTTTCTATTATCCGCTTGATTATGCCTTCCAGTACGATAAAAAAGGTTTATGGTTGTGTTGTCATTTTTACTCAGTGTGGTATTTTTATCATTTTCAGAATTACTAATTACTACAATTACTTCTTTTGGCTTCATTATCGTTCTTTCTAACATAAACAAAAACTGTTTGCTGCAAGAGTGCCAATCTTTCAGAGTAGATGCTGATATCAATGATACACATGGTAAACAATACACACTACTTATAAATAAATAGATAAAGAAGAAAAACATAAAAATATACTTACTACTGTAACGAATATATTTTTATTACTGAAAATTGTTCATGAACAAGTACATGATATGTATGTTTATAGTACTAACGTCACTCTGCGTAATTTATTATTCAATACCTGTATCTTCCACCAATAATAAAAAGCTTCTAATTTCAGTTGATGTGACTGGAGGATTGGCTAACAGACTCTTTGGTTTATCATCAAACTTTATTTTCTCTAGACTTGGAAATTATGTACTCTCAAGTATACTTATATTTACATTATTATTGAATTAGTTTATTCTGTGGATTACTACAAGCTATATTTGGAAGATGTATCATTTTTAAATGTAGTACCAAAAGATAAGAAAGTAAAAATGTATGTTTCTTTAAATTTCTTTGAATACTGTATTTCAACCTGTGAAATGTACCACAATATAATCAAGTATAATAGTAGCATTAAAATAAGAAGTTGTCATGATATAATACCTTCTATGCTGAAATGCAATACATTTACAAAATATCTTGTTAAGAATAATTTACTAACTGACTCGTACAATTTAGATATATATAAACAAACTGTTGAAATTAACAATTTGATATTTACAAAGTATATCCAACTAAAACAAGTAGAAACAAGTAAAGTGAAATATTTTGTATCAAAAATCAATTCCTTTTGTTCAATTGCTGTACATATTCGATATGATGATATTTGCATAACTGAGAATAAGTGTAATATAAGCAAAACAATGATAGATGGATATGTGAATATAATTAATAACATAGATATAAGAAAGAAATGTAATATATATATTGCTTCAACAAATGCGAGAATAATAAAGTCTTTGAGAAGTATTATTGGTTCAAGAGTTATAGAATATCTTCATGGAGTAAATCCAGCTCACAGTGGAATGGATTCAACAGTGAATAAAAGGAATAAAGAGATGAAAATTAGAAAGATTATTGGAGATATTTCTTTTTTGTCTAATGCAGATAGATTCCTCACAAGTAATTTAAGCACATTTTCATTGTTGATATATTATATTGGAGCAAAGCATAGAAATGGATCTATTAAACCAATGACAATAGTTGATTCAGTGAAAGGTAAAATAGACAAACTTCAAATATATGATCATCTTAGTCACTTTAGAAAGAGAAATACAATATGTAAACCCTCACCATTCAACAATTTACTCGTCTATCCTTATCATTATATTAAATACAAGAGAAACAAGTATGTAGCATGATTGTATAATAATTTAAACTAATTCTGTTTGCATTTGATATTTTGTGTTAGTATGTAACGACATAAATAACATTTGTTTGAGCTTGATTTTATGTTTTTGATTTTTGTCTGGTTAGCTAACTTTATTCTTTTATTTTATATATTTTTTAAAACTGCATATATGTTTAATCATTTAGAAAAACAGAGTAAATTGGATGCTTGTTTGGATTTTAATATTTCTCGTGTGAATAGTTACGTCATTTATAATTCGCTTATAATTCATACAATCGCATATGATGAAAGAATTCCTGGTTATAGGATATTAGGGACTGGAAAAGTGGATAATTATGTCTATTTTGATTGTTTGTTTTTCAAATCATATAAAAATGCGAAATGCACAGCGTATATTCAGAAAATTAACAGTAAAATGAAGGATGGGTTTGTCATATATGTTATAATGAAAGATATTAGTTTTAAACCTAAGTATGTGATGTTAAATGAGTATTGTTTACCTCTACCACAACCTGTATCAATTAAAAAGCCACTTTATGATTATACACTCTGTGTTATTCCAGATACAACTGAAAAAGAAGAAAATTATAAAAGAGAATGGATTAATCATAATAGAAGAATTGGAATTGAAAAGATTGTTATTTATAATTACCAAAATTCAGTTTTTATAAACACTAATGATAGTATGTTAGATATAATAGATGTTCAGGAGGGAAGTTCAACAGATATGATAATGAATGATTGTTTGTACAGATATAGAGCAATGTCCAAGTCAATTTTGTTTATGAAAATGAAAGAGGTGATAATATTATTAAAAACTAATATGGAGATGAAATTGAGCAATTTTATTAAACAAAAAGATAGAGAATCATATGATATGATGTATTTGTGTAAATGTAGAACAGTAGAATAACACAAAGAATGTAGATTTTGATAAGATATCAAAACTGAAGCTAAAATGTGAAAATAAATATTCACACTCCTTCTTAATAGTAAATAACCCATTGAAATTCAATTATATAACACAGAAGGGTTATTTCGGTGATTATTGGTATTACAGTAAAACTAAAGTGAAAAAGAACATAATAGTTTTAGAAACAAATTAACTATCGTATTATTATTTAGTTACTCTTGTTGTTGAATTTTTGTTGTAACTGAATAACAAAAACTCGGCTTGAAAACACATTATTTTTTGTTCCAAAATAGTCTTTATATGAGTACTAGGTATATAGTTGTGTTATTCATTTCCATATCAGTGCTTGCTATGATGATTTATATAAGTTTCAAAGATAACTATTTTATTCTTGAACGTAAAGATTCAAATTCATCACATCTTTTCGTGACAGCCTTCTTTTCGTTTGGGAAGAAGAAACACTCGAATAGTGATTATATTAGGTGGATGAGTAGTTTCTTTGGGGTAATTAAATCTTCACTGGTTATATTTAGCGACAAAGAATCAGCCAAGTTAGTACCTTCAAACTCAAACAAGTTTATTTTATTTGATTCAATTTACAGTATACCATGTTTAAAGAGATATGAAAATCTATATCAGAATCAGAACGACAAAGATCCAGAGCGAAAGAAGGTTAGTCATAGTTTGGAATTATATATGGTATGGAATGCAAAAATATGTTTATTGAACATGGCAACTGAGATGTATAACAGTTCAGTTTACATTTGGATTGATATTGGTAGTTTCAGAAAAGAATATACTTACAACAACTATCCAAATATGAACGTCATTGATTATCTATCGAAACTAAACTCTATGTTCTTCTTTGTCGTGAAAAATAAAATGTTTAAAAGACAATCTACACCAACACTTGCAATTGGCGATTTTATTGAGGGAGGCAGCTTTGGAGGTAATAAAGAATCGATAATGAGGTATAATAACATATTCTGGAAAGTTCATGATGACTTTTTGAGTAGAGGTGAGTTTATTGGTAAAGATCAAACTCTGTATAATACAATTGCAATATATTATATGAATGATGTTATTCTATTCCCTATGTATGGATATTTCAAATGTTGGAATAACAATTGGTTCAGGTATATTAATTTCTACGGTGGTGAAGGTTGCTGCTTTATTGAAAGAGAAGAATATATCTTCTTTTGTATATTAATTAATTTACATATTCTGTTATGACATTATATGTTAATTCTTTCTTATTTTATTATTCTTTTATAATCAACTCCAAAAACCAATTGATTTTATTTTTCAAATATGAAATTCTATCATTAACATGAATATATATAAATATATTAAAATATCATTCTATGTCATTCAAAACAGGTGATATTTCTATATTTCTATATATATCCGTTTCAGTTTTCTAGAAGGTTTAATCTGCATTTTTTCTTCTAAAATGTATAATACAACGTATTTAATCCAAAATATAGGTTTTCACATTCATTAAAACGTTGTGTTTTACCTGTAGCACAAAGAAATATAAGCAAAGATGTGAAATTCGGAGTAGAAGTATCTTTTTTATAGTTTTATGGTTAATAGGCAAGAAAATTAATGTTAATAGGTGTGAATAAACTAGCAGATGCAGTAGAAACCACATTAGGCCCAAAAGGTAGAAATGATATATTGGATCAACCTTTTGGCTCACCAAAAATCACAAAGGATGGTGTAACAGTAGCTAAAGCATGCGATTTTGATGAAAGATGTGAAAATATGGGTGCTCAACTAGTAAAATCAGTAGCAAGTAAAACAAACGATGAAGCTGGTGATGGAACAACCACAGCCACTGTATTAGCAAGAGCAATGTTCAGTGAAGGATGTAAAGCAGTAGCAGCTGGTTTAAACCCAATGGAAGTAAGAAAAGGTATGAATTTAGCTGTTAATCATATATTAAATGAATTAAAGACTATGAGTAAACCAGTATCAACAAACGCAGAAATAGCTCAAGTAGCTACAATCTCAGCTAACAATGATGAAAAAACAGGTTCAATGATAGCTAAAGCCATGGAAAAAGTAGGTAAAGAAGGTGTGATTACAACTCAAGATGGTACTACATTACATGATGAATTAGAAGTAGTGGAAGGTATGAAATTCGATAGAGGATATATTTCACCATACTTTATTACAGATACAAAGAGACAAGTATGTGAATATGAAAATCCATTGATTTTATTGGCTGATAAGAAATTAGATGATGCTAAAACAATATTACCTATTTTAGAAGCAGCTCATCAATCTAATAAGCCATTAATCATTATAGCTGAAGATGTAGAAAGTGATGCTTTAACTACAATAGTATATAATAGAATAGAAGGTGGATTAAAGATCTGCTGTATAAAAGCACCAGGTTTTGGAGATAATAGAAAGAATAATCTTCAAGATATAGCTGTATTAACAAACGCTCAAGTTATCAGTGAAGAAACAGGAATGACATTAGATAAAATTGATTTAAGTGTATGTGGTAGTTGTAAAAAGATTACTATAACAAAGGATGATACAATGATCTTAGATGGTGTTGGCAAACAAGAATTAATCGCTGAAAGAGTACAAAGTATTAAAGAACAATTGCCAAAGACTACTTCAACTTATGATAAAGATCGATTACAAGAAAGATTAGCAAAATTAGCTGGAGGTGTTGCTGTTATTAAAGTTGGTGGTGCTTCAGATACTGAAGTTAATGAGAAGAAAGATAGATTTGAAGATGCATTGAATGCTACTAAAGCTGCTGTTGCTGAAGGTATTGTTCCAGGTGGAGGTGTTGCTTTATTATATGCATCAAAAGGATTAGAAGAATTGAAAAAATCATCAAAGAGTTACGGCCAAAAGATGGGTATTGATATTGTAGAAAAAGCTGCTAGAGCTCCAGTTAGTGCTATATTAAAGAACGCTGGTGAAGAAGGTGCTGTGATTGTTGGTCATTTAATCGAGAAGAATGAAAAGACTAAAGGTTTTGATGCTCTTAATGGTAAATATTGTGATATGTATGAAGCTGGAATTATTGATCCAACTAAAGTGGTAAAGAGTGCTCTAGTAGATGCTTCATCTGTCTCTGGTTTAATGATTACAGCTGAAGCTATGGTATATCAGGTAAAAGAAGATGATTTACCAACTGTTCATCCAGGAGGTTATTAATTAAGATGTTTTTCTTTTTTATTAATTTTTATTACAAAAACATTATTTATATAATAATAATAATAAATAAGGAATTAAATTAGAGATTTGAGAAGATTGAAGAAGTAATTGAACATAGATTTCTTCTTTTGAATTTTATCACATGCATAACAAAAATATAATCCAAATTTGTAATATACATGAGAACAGAATGAATAACACTGATGAAACTGAGAATTGTTCAATATTCCACTTTTCAAATCAAACAGCGTTTGCATAAGATACATAGATGCTAAAGTTGAGTCATTTTCAAATTCCAATTTCGATTGAAAATAGAAAAAATCAATAAATGGGTTAATTGAGATCCATCTTTTGTAAGATTCATCATTGATACCATATATCACATTGTTACTCAAGTCTGGACCATTGTAATCATATATTTTAATATAATTTAATGATTGAAATATAAGTTGATAAAGCAAACCAAGTATTATTCTCATATGATCTGAAAGGGATAATATTATAAACACCACATAATGGTTTATCCATTGTTAGAGTTGTTAAACATGTATAATACTTCTGTAGTATATTAATTGCTGTATATATGTCTTCAATATAGAATAAGTATTTAGTAGCAAAACTTGATTTACAGTAATTGTAAATGAAGGTAATTATTTCCATATTTCTATTTGAATATTTAGATAATACTATTGGTTTAATAATAATATCTTTATTCTGTATATAGCTAATATTGTAATTATCATTAAAACAGTAATACTTTACATTCTTATAGTACTTTATAATTTCATTGTTGACAATATGAAATTCCGTTTTATTCATATTACAATCATTGAAAAACACCGATACATCAACATTATTGTCTTTATAAACACTGTAATTGTAATTATTTGATATAGAATAATATGGTTTTACATTCATATACTTATTCAATAAACAGAAATCTCGAATAAGCAAAATTTGATAGATGTCATCATATCCACAGATTGAGTTGTTATTTTTTCTTTCATTATCAATTTCAATTATAGATATATTTAAAACAGATTCGCACCATCCAATGCTATATATTTTATAGTTATTATCTATATTTTTTTGATATGTTTCAATATCAAATAAATAATTAACATAAATAAAAAAACTCATCTTTGGTTGATTTTCTTCATCCAAATAATGAACTGTGTGACATAATGTCTTTAGATTTGGTGCTAACAAATATTCTTTATTAGTTTTAGTAATCCACTTGTAATAAATCGTTTTGTTTCCATAACCATATACATAATTGATATTTGAATCAATTAAATCACTTGCTTTTACTTCATTATTACTACAAATCCATCTTTCAGCTAAATATCTATCATTCTTCATCCCTATTGTTCCTATTGTGTATCTTTTTCTTTCATTATACATGCCTCTCACAGGCTTTAACGTTTTAATATAACTGCATTTTGTCCACCACATATTCCCTGAATAATGTCTATTTGGAACAATCGAATATCTTGTTCCACATACATCAGCTCCATTCTTTAATTTCTCAATACAATCCTTGTAGTTTAATAAAAGATAATAATAACTCATTTTACGCAATGCTGTATTCCTAAATGAACTATGAAATGATCCTTTTAAATGAATGTATAATATAAACTGATTGATGTTTTGATCAATATCGCAAAATTCTTTAATTCCATCTTCTATGTCAAATTCTGTTAAGTTTGAATTGATCATTAATGTTTCAAATCCTATGTTGTTGAATTCTTTTACAATAAAGTGGTAATTAGTGTAAAGAAACAGATTTGGTGATTCATTCAGAATATTGGATATGTTTATAGCATACAATAAATCATGATAAATATTGGAATAATATGAACTCCATCCATTTAAGAAAATAGAAATAGTGTTGAGATTCATTAATTCTTTCAAATATATGAGGATTTAATTGAATATATTTGTAAGGCCGTATTAAATAAATAACAGATAATAAAATAAAACACAGAAATGATAAAAAAATGAGAATAAATAAAAATAAGTTTGACATCTGTTTGATTTAATGGAACGAAGAATTCCATTGTTCCTAAGTAAAATATAACTATGAAATAATTATTATACCAATATCCTTAAATATAATCTATAAATACGACTATTTTCATCTAAATTTTGGAAGATGTGAGATATTGTCACACATACTATCATATTAAATATAAAATCATATGCTAGTATGACTGAAAATAAAAATGTGATGTAAACTAATGATACCAACAGTAACCTTAAATATTTATTCTCAATTAAAGGATAAAGCGACCAAGCTGTCCAAATTGACCAACTATACAGAATACTTGGCACTTTATAGATAAATATATTACAAATATTATCTATATGAAAGAAAACACCAAATCTCCTGAATGTATCTATAAATCTATATCTTATATCGCATAGGCCATAAAATTAATTAAAGAAAATATACAACAAAAAAGCATTAAAAAATGATATTTTAACAGTACAATTGGTAATAAATCGAGGTGAATAATAAGGAAAAATTAAATAAACAAAAACTAATAAAACATTCATTCCTAAAAATGCATTTTTGGTTTGCTATAAGATAAGTTAATGTAATTATACCATATATCTTAGTGGATTCTTTGTGAATAGATACAATAAAGTTGAAATGGTGAATATAGGAATGATAAACATATAGAATGTGTTTATATAGTATATTCCATTTGAAAACCCAGCAAATTTCATCTATAAAAAATATATTACATCATTATATACTTGCATATTCTCTTCATGAAATATAAGCATGTATCTTTCCACTGTAATTAGCCTATATAAATTGTTTATAGCTTTAGGTGAAATAGATGGATAATATGAGGATATTCGTGACAATATTTCACAACTAAGATATAAATAAACACTTATACAATAAAATTACCACAATATACTGAAATACTTCCACTCTTTTATTTACTCGCTTTATTTCAATAGGAATGTATACTTTTTCATCATTCATTTAGTTCATATAATTTGAAAAATAATTATTCAAATCTATTATGAAGCGAGGCTTAGTTAATTAGAAATTCAATAGATATAAAAATGAAATATTTAAAACTTAATAATAAGTTATATTCGATACGTTCTATCATTCTTTTGACATTGGCTGTTGTATCAGTCATTACACTCACCATTTTGTACATATTTTTGTTTAGAGACCCTTGGGAAGATGATAGAACACCATATACACCATTTTCACCAGTTTCATCTACTGATAGTAGAGAAACATTTCCAGATTATGAAAAAAATCCGTTTGTACCTCTAAACGTAAGTAGATGTCAGTGGTCTTATAGAAACTTTGAGAAGAAATACGACTTTACTAAAAAGCATCAATGTGCGAAACTAATGAATATTGCTAATTCACTCAACATAACTTACTTTTTAGGTATGGGAAGTGAGTTACAAGCTTTTCGAAATGGAGGAATTATTAAAGGAGATCATGATATAGATCTTATTCTACCTGTGTGGTTAAATCAACATATATTTGACTGTTCGGAATATATTCCAATAGATAGAAAAAAGTACAGAAAAAACAGTGTGGTGATGGACCACGCTTATGAACACTGCGGCAGAAGAAAGAGACATTACCATCACAGGTTTGTTCGCTATTTAAATCAATTAAAAGGCTTAGATCCTTATACTGTAAAACTTTGTAGAGATACAACTCAAATATGGTTTAATAACACACAGCCATTTGTAGATTTTTGGATGTTTCTATCCAATGAGTTTGTGTATGATGATATTCAAATATGTAAGTGTGAGTATTGTGGTGTTGAAACTTACTGTATGAGAGATGCTGTAAAATATATTACAAAAAATTATGGAGCTGACTTTATGACTCCTAAGAAAATTCCCAATGATCCTCCATACACTATACCAAAACCTAACTAGACTTTGTCACACTCATTTATAATTTACCTTATAAACAAGGATTTATTATTTCCACAAAATTTAAATTGCTATAATAGTGTTTTTTTACATTAAACTGTGTATATTACGTAATTTCATACAAAATGTAATTGAGAAAATATTAGAATAGGAGTGGTGAATATTTGACACGTAGATTACAAAAAATAAAAGCTTGGTTTGAGAAAATTCTAGAAAATTCATAAATTTAGTATATTTATTTAAGCTGTTATATGTGTCAGAAATATTGTATTATTTTCAGTAATGTTATATTAATCATAAAAAAAGAATAGTCAAGAGGAATGAAATGAATTTAAAATGTAAATGTGAGATATCACACTTATTTATCAATGAGATAATGACATAGTAGCGATTATTCAATTATTACATTTTTTTTTATATCACACTCGTTTAAAAAATAAAAAAGAAAATTCAAGCCAAACCTTTTTCACTTTTTTTAATTTTTGAATGTTTTGCTTCTATTTGCTGTTTTTGTTGATAATAAATGTAGAATCAAATGATTTATTAACTGGTTATACTAAAAATCCTGAATATTATGAAATTGATGATAAAGCGTATATTACTGCTGCATTTCACAAGATTAAAGATAATTATTTGTTATTACATGGTATAACTAAATATAAAAAGCCTAAACTCTTTAATTGTAAAGTGGTTCAGAATAATCTAAATTATAGTTGCTCAACTGACTATAGTAAGTATAGAAAGATGGATGAGGAATTTTTTGATATTAAAGTAAAGTATGATAAAAGTATTACTCCTGAATATGTAATATTGAATGAAAAACTCATAAAAATTGCACCAAAATTGCATAACTATTATAAATACATTGTTTGTTCTCCAGTAATGTATAATTATACACAGGCAACCTTCTTAATTCAAAGAATGGAAAGCTTGAAATATTTTGGAGTGTCAAAAGTTGTTACATATTTCATAGATGCATCAATAGAAGTTCAGAAAATATTAAGATATTATATAAAAACTAGGTTTTTAGTTTTATATAGATTTGATAAACATATCGAGTTTAATGTGTGGGGAGATAGTTATTATGGTGAAGTATGGAAATTAAACCATTGTTTTCACAGATATCAAGAAAATGCTGAATATATATTCAATTCTGATCTTGATGAAATAGTTTGGCCATCTACAACAAGTAACTATAATGAGATGTTTAAACTATTACCAAAGAGTGATATATTCTATTTTATGAATAGAGTTCATATACTTCCTGAATATTATCGTGGGTTAAAAGATTATGATTTGTTTAATATATCAGATACATGCATAGGTAAAAGGAACTGGAATAGAAAATATGTAATAGCAAGTCCTTATAGATATAGCAACATAGAAGTCCATACCGCAGTTTATCATGATTGGTTTTTAAAAGAAACCAAAGTTGATACTAAATATGCATATATAAAACATGTAAAATTTCATAATAAATACTTAAAGGATAGATGCAAACAGCATATGCAAGTAGATAATGATGATAATTCAAAAAAGATAATAATAAAATCAAATAGAAAGAGAGAAATCATACTTAAATATAATGAAGGAGTAGTATGAAAAATAATAATTCTATTAAAGAGGTTTATATTTGTGATACTCGTTATCTTTAGAATTTACACTAAAGAATTCTAATATAGAGTTCTAATATTAGTTTTGCTTAAAATAACTTTGTTTTTGATGTTGATCAGCATAAAAATAAAGAAATCAAAAAATTTGGACAAGCCAAACATTATTCATTTCTTTATTTTACTTTTTCTATACTTTTTCTTTATATCATTTACTTTTACAGTTGAATCTAGTGATGTTTTAACTAGATACGTAAAATTAATGTAAAACTCTATGAAATAGAAAATGGCATATTTAAGTACATACAGTGATATATCATGTTTGGTTTAACTAATGAGACAATAATTATCTGTATATCTCATTTATTTTGTCTAATTTCACAATACATGAGATTTAAATGGAAGATATGAAATATTATTTATCGATTCAACTCAGATCTTGACCATTCAGTTTGTATCTTATTATTTTTCTATAGCTATAATTGTTTATTTGTTCTCTTTTTATTATTATTATCTTCATCTCATTATAATCAATAGGATAATGCAAAAAGTCTACAGTACAATTGCTCGTCAGAGTAGAAGATCAATCCAAGGAAGTTTAACACTCCGATGCTTTTCTACATGTTTAAAAGAACCATTTGCTCGTCATGAACAAGTATACTTCATTTTTTAATTGTAGTTTGTAAATCGTCACATTGGTCCAACAGACAGTGATATTAGTGAGATGTTAAAAACACTTAACTACAAATCATTAGACGATTTAACAGATCATACTATACCAAAAGATATTCATCGTGAAGTATTTCATATTTATTTTATTTTCTATATAAATAGCCAATGAAATTACCAGAAGCAATGAGTGAAGCTGAAGTTTTAGACAACCTTACATCTTATGGACATAAAAACAAAGTAGAAAAGAGTTTCATTGGAATGGGTTTTCATGATGTTGAAGTTCCATCAGTTATCATTCGTAACATATTAGAAAACCCAAATTGGTACACTTCTTACACTCCTTATCAAGCTGAAATATCTCAAGGTCGTTTAGAAGCATTATTAAACTTCCAAACTGTAATTTGTGATATGACTGGTTTTGAAGTATGTAATGCCAGTTTATTAGATGAAGCTACATCAATGGCTGAAGCATTTAATGTTGCTTATGAACAGTGCAGAGGTAAAAGACAAAAGATATTCGTTAGTGATGATTGCCATCCTCAGAATATAGATGTAATTAAAACAAGAGCTGGTTTAAGAAATGTGACTGTTGAGATTGGCAGTATTAAAGATTTCAAAATGACTGATGAATATTGTGGTTGTATAGTACAATATCCTAATACTTATGGTGATATATTTAATTATGATAAAGTTGTAGAGGATGTACATAAGCATAAAGGTTTAGTTATTGCTTCCACTGATTTATTAGCTTTGACATTGATTAAAACACCAGCTGAGTTGAATATGGATATTGCTGTAGGTACAAATCAAAGATTTGGTTTACCAATGGGATTTGGAGGACCACATATATCTTTTTTATTCTTTACTATTAATTTATTATTTTCTTTAATCCTTATTCTCTTTTAAGCTGGTTTCTTTGCAACAAAGAAAGAATATTTAAGAAAAATGCCTGGTAGAATTGTAGGTGTAACCATTGATAGTAATGGTAATAAGTGTTTAAGATTAGCAATGCAAACACGTGAACAGCATATAAAGAGAGATAGAGCTACTAGTAATATTTGTACTGCTCAAGCTTTATTAGCAAATATGAGTTCATTCTATGCTATTTATCATGGTCCAAAAGGATTAAAAGCAATTAGTGAAAGATTACATAATATGGCTTATAGTTTAAGTGAAGTATTGAAGAAGAGTGGATATAAAGTACCAACTAAAGTATTCTTTGATACATTTGTTGTTGAAGTATATATATATATATTTGTTTATTGTTATTATATATAGACTGGTAGTAAAATAACAGCAGCTGAAGTATGTAAGAATGCTAGAGAAAGTGGAATATTATTAAGATTAATTGATGATAAGAGAGTTGGAATTAATATTGGTGAAAGTTGTACTGTTAGAGATTTAAATAAAATATTGAATGCTTTTAAATGTACATATAAGATTAATTCATATGAAGTTGATAATGAGTATATATATATATTATTATTATTATCTTTTTATTGAAATAGAATTCCAAGTGAATTCCAAAGAAAAACTTCTTATTTAACACATCCAATCTTCAACACATACCATTCAGAAACACAAATGATGAGATATATGAACTATTTAGAAAGAAAAGATTTATCATTAACTTACTCAATGATTCCATTAGGTTCATGTACAATGAAATTAAACAGTGCAACTTCCATGTTACCAATCACATGGCCTGAATTTACAAACATCCATCCATTTGCTCCAAGAGATAGTTGTGAAGGATATGTAGAAATGATTAATTCAATGAAACACTCGTTAGAACAGATTACTGGTTTTGATGGCTGTTCATTCCAACCAAATTCAGGTGCAAATGGTGAATTTAGTGGTTTAGCTACAATATCGAGATATTTCAAAGATACAAATCAATCAAAAAGAAAGATTTGTTTAATCCCAAGAAGTGCTCATGGTACTAATCCAGCTAGTTGTGTTCAAGCCGGATTTGTTCCTTGTGTTATTAACAATACACATGATGGAAGAATAGATGGTGAAGATTTAGAAAGACAGATTAAGAAAGCTGGTGATAATTTAGCATGTGCTATGATTACATTCCCAAGTACTTATGGTATATATGAAGATGGTATTAAGAAATACTTTGAATTAATTCATCAAGCTGGTGGTCAAGTATACATGGATGGTGCAAATATGAATGCTCAAGTTGGTATAACTTGTCCAGGATTCATTGGTGCTGATGTTTGTCATTTGAATTTACACAAAACATTCGCTATTCCACATGGAGGAGGTGGTCCAGGTGTTGGTGCTATATTATGTAGAAAGCATTTAGTTAAATATTTACCAAGTCATAGTGTTATTAAGATAGATGGTGGTAAATATGGAGCTGTAGCAAGTGGTCCATATGGAAGTGCATCAATCTTACCAATCACTTATACATACATGAATGGTTTAGGTGCAAGTGGATTAAAGAAAGTAACACAAGTTGCTATCTTAAATGCAAATTACATGGCTAAAAGATTAGAGAAATATTATCCAATTATGTTCAAAGGTCCAAATGGTTGTGTAGGACATGAGTTTATTATTGATATGAGTCAATTTAAGAAACATGGTATTACTGAGAGTGATATTGCAAAGAGATTAATGGATTATGGCTTCCATGCACCAACAATGTCATTCCCAGTACATGAATCATTGATGGTTGAACCAACTGAAAGTGAATATAAAGAAGAGTTGGATAGATTCTGTGATGCTATGATTAGTATTAGACAAGAAATAGATGATGTTATTAATGGCAAATTAGATAAGATTGATAATCCACTTCATAATGCTCCTCATACTCAACAAGTTGTGATTGATTCTAATTGGAAACATAAATATAGCAGAGAATTAGCTGCTTTCCCAAGTAAATTCACTTTAAATAACAAATTGTGGCCTACTTGTGGAAGAGTTAATGATATCTATGGAGATAAGCATTTAGAAATTACTAGAAATGGATTAGGATCTGATGTTCCATTATGTTGGAAATAAATAGAATTTATTAAAACATATGAAGGAATTGACATTTGAATATTGTTTGTCTGTTATGATGGGGGGTAATAATAAACACACCATAACTAATACATAAAAACAAGCTATAAAGTTGTTCAACAACAATCATATATCGTTTATCACATTATTTATATTTATATCATTCTCAGTAACCACAACAAAAGCATTACAGAGTAGTAATCATGAAAATGACGTAATTGTATATAAGGCTGTTGTATTATTGAGAGTGTCTCATCCAACAATTTCGCAGATAGAAAGATACAAAGAATGGGAGAAAAGTTTAGAGAAATTCTATAAATTGGTAATTCTGCACTGATAATCCCAAATTGAATATTTCAGGTATCACCATTGAAGTAGTTACAGCTAGTGAAGTGTTGTCAAAATGGCCAACAATGAAAGAACAAGGTGGATTATGTTTTAACAAATATGATAAATTTTACTTGTGGTCCTCATCTCATGAGCATATAGTATTATGGTCAAGAAAGACAAAGTTGAAATTTAAAAATTAATGGAATATAGAACAAGATGTAGGATACTCTGGTAATATTAACAGTTTTCTTAAAAAGTATGATGTATATAATGAAGATATTGTATCATTTCCTCATATCAAACAGAAATCAAGTATGTGGTGGATTAAATGTTATTCTAAAGAATACAACATATGGAGAGGGAGAATATTTGATAAAAACTATCGTCATGTATGTAGCTTGTTTATATATCGTGTAAATAAAAGAGTATTGGATATAATGTATAATCAATTTCAATTAAGAAGACATACAATTAATGAAGCAGTAATCTATGAATTATCATATGCATTTAAATTTTCAGTAAAACAGATTTCAAAGAAAGATATTGGATATAAGTGTAAGTTTTATAAAAGAGTTGATTATTTGGAATGGGAAAGAATAAATAGCAATCCCAAAGATAGAAATAAAATATACCATGCATTAAAATTCTAACTAATTAAAGACTTAAGCTTTTGCTTTGGTTAAATCAGTTAATGAAAGAATAACAATTCAAGCTTTAATCAAGCCAACGAAATTTTCTATATTTTTATTTTCCCATATTAATAAGAATATAAATTAAAGATTACATAATTTATTTCTATTTTTTAGTTATTAAATGTTATCAATCCAGAATAACATTCAAGAACAAGATAGAAAAGAAGGTATTTTGTGTTTATTACTTTATAGATGATATAAAAGTACAAATAGATAGAATTATTGATGAGTATAAAAGTAAAGAAGGTAAAACTGCTCTTAATCTGTGTGGTTGTATAATCACTTTGTTTACACTGTTTTATAGGTAATATGGGTAAAGAAGGAATTGATTATTTCAACACAAAAGTGTCTACTCTTGAAAATATATATGGATTATGGCTTATTAATGATTGTTTGAAAGATGAAGGATTAGTCACATTAACAGAATCATTTAATAAAATGTCTATGTTAAAAGTACTTCTGTTAGGAAGTATATTTATTACTTACACTATATTGCATATAGATAACAAAATTACAGATGTTGGTTTAAAATCATTGATGAATCACATAATGATACTTTCGGAACTTATTTCCCTGGATTTAAGCAGTATAATGTCTGTGTTATAATATAATAGATAACTGATATAACAAATGATGGAGAAGATATTATGATAAATAACTTGTCAAAATGTGAAAAATTAGAGAAATTATTACTCTTTTGTATAATAATTATATCTATACTTTCTAGTGAATAATATCACCAATGAAATGGATCTTATAAAATCAATTCAAGACAAGCACCCCAATAAGGAAATAGAAATAATAATCACTCTCACAGAAACAACAAATAATACTTTTAGAAATAGAGTAGTAATGGAAGATGATTTTATATTACCTTCTACTCTATCTGGCACAAAACCAAATGAAAACCAAATGAAGAAACAAAACAAATGAAGAAACAAAACCATCTGAAGAAACAAAACCATCTGAAGAAACAAAACCATCTGAAGAAACAAAACCAAATGAAGAAACAAAACCATATGAAGAAACAAAACCTAATGATGAAGATATAAAACCTAAGCTAAGTATAGTCATTCCAAAACTATCAGATATTAACAATCGCCAACCTAAAACTTATAAAATAACTCCTTCCAGTCCAGTTATTTTACATATTAAAACACAAATATTGAAACAAAATCCCATTATGATTATTCAGAGAAGAGCAATACCAAGAGGAGCAATACCAAGAGGATCAATACCAAGAGGAGGAGCAATACCAAGAGGATCAATGCCTAGAGGATCAATGCCAAGAGGAGAAATACCAAGAGGAGTAATGCCAAGAGGAGCAATACCAAGAGGAGTAATGCCAAGAGGATCAATGCCAAGAGGAGCAATACCAAGAGGAGCAATACCAAGAGGACAATCAGAGGAGCAATACCAAGAGGAGCAATACCAAGAGGATCAATACCAAGAGGAGGAGCAATACCAAGAGGATCAATGCCTAGAGGATCAATGCCTAGAGGATCAATGCCAAGAGGAGTAATGCCAAGAGGACCAAGAGGAGCAATACCAAGAGGATCAATACCAAGAGGAGTAATGCCAAGAGGAGCAATGCCAAGAGGAGAATAGAATATCAACCTGAAATATAATCACATAAATTTAATTATATTTATTCATATAATATTAGCCAATAAAATTCTTTTGTTATATTATGTTTAAAAGAAAAAATAATAACAAAATAATAATATTTAATTCTTTGTGTTTCTCTTACAAAAATCAACATATTTTTCAACAGTAGGTAAGTCATGTTTATCCATTTTGTTAAAATACTCTAAAGCTTCTTTATATTGTTTCTATTTTCATTAATAATCAATTATATATATTATACATTACCATAATAGCTAATTCCTATCTTTTTATGTGTATCACTCACATCTTTAGCTGTATTACAAAAAGGTACAGCTTCTTTCAAATACTTAATCGATGTTTCATAATTTTTCTATAAAAAAGACATGATAAAAAAATATACTATCAAGGAATATGCATTACCTAAATACATGTATATGTTTTTCATTGTATTATCATCAAAACTGTATTTTAAACATGATTTATACGCTTCTATGCATTTATCATAACTTTTCTATTTGAAATAATATAAAATGAATAATAATACTAAACTGAAGTAATAAATATTTGCTATTTTATAATAAAAATTACCTTTATCATTACCAGATGCACATTTAACACCTAACTGATATGAATTTATTGCATCATCATATTCTTTCATATTGTTATAAGCATTTCCCATAAACATATACATCGATTTCTTTGTATCATTGTCTTTCTCATAATCAATCGCTATCTTATAATTCTTAATAGCTTCATCATACATTTTCTATATATTGAAATGAAAAGCACTATTATATACATTATTGTAGTAATTATCACCTACCATTTTATATATTCCAGCTTTTTCTACATCACTTTTCATATAATTCAAAACATTTCTCAAACTCCTTTCAACTTCTGAATATAGTTTCAATGCTAAATAATCTTTCACAAGAGTATTATAAATTGTCTTTTTCATTTCCATATCATCTCTACTATTTCCAACATACTCTAATGTAGCTTTAAAGAATTTCACTGCTTCTTTATATTTCTTCTATATAAACACATTAACAATTGAATATATACAAGATATTGATATATATCAGCGATTGCTTTATTCGCTTTTCTTATAAGATCATCTTCTGTAGCATACTCAATACTTGATTCATAATTACTAATAGCAATATCATAATCATCATTCTTTAAATAAGATGCTCCTAAATTATAATAAGCTTTTGATAAATATAAGTTTATATCATTTCTCTCTTCATCTGTATCAGCATAATTTAAAGCATCTATATATTGTGATATAGCTTCTTCATAATTCTTCTATAGAATATTATATATAACAATTACTAAATACATCGGAACAATGATAATCACCAAGTTTTGTACATATTTTCATTTTATCATTGTCACTAATATCTTGAACAAGAGCCAAACTATAATATTTCATTGCGAAATTGCATTGACCTTTATTCAGATAAATATCTCCTACAATCCTATTTAGAATGCCTTTATCTTCACTTTCTGTAACATATTTTAATGCCCATTGATTATATTTCAACGCATCATCATATTGTTTCTAAAATATATTAATAATAAACTATACTTTATCAATATATATTTGTCCAATTCGTCTATATATTTCACCTTTCTCTTCACCTGTTGTAACTCTTTTCAGACATTCATTATATGCATTAATAGCATCATCATATTTATTCTATTTATATAAAACATATTTGTTTTGATTAATACTCTTTTATTATATGAATAACCTAAACACTTATATATTTCCCTTAAATCATCTTTGTCTAATTTATACTGTACAGCTATGTTATAATTATCAATTGCAGATTTATAATCATCCTATAGAATATACCAATATAGTAGATATATCAATACACTTTGATAAAAATATGTATTTCCAATTAACTTATATAAATTACCTATCATTTTTTTATCCTTTTCATACTTTAATGCCAATTTGTAATTATCTATTGCAGATTGTACATGATTCTATATTAATAAACAAATAGATATGGATAATAATACCAATTTTCTATAGTTATTACCAATTAAATAATATATTTCTGCTTTTGCTTCATCATGTAAATATTTTATTGCCCATAAGAAGTGTTTGTTTGATTCTGCATAATTATCCATTTTGAAGAAACAAATACCCATTTGCCTAAATAAATTACCTTTCTCTTCATCAGTACCATACTTTTTTGCCCATAAATAGTTATTATAAGCGTCATTATAACTATTCTATTCACATTATATACATTACTAAAATATAAATAATACCAATCTGAAATAGAATATATCACCTGCTCTTCTATACATATCACATTTCATCCTATCATCATCTTTTATCAATTGTCGCAGATAATTTATAATTATTGGCAGCTTCTTTATATTTTCCCTATTAATAATATGGTTAAACACAATTATAATACAGTTTTTGACATACTATAAGCTAAACACATGTAACAATTACACTTTTCTTCATCTGATGATGCATTTTTTATTGCATCTAAATAATACTTCTCACAACCTTTGTATTCTTTCTATGCGAATAAATGAATAGAAATAGAGTGTTTAATACTTTTTTCGTATAATAAATATCAGCAATATTCTTATTTATAGAAAATTTCTTCTTTTTCTCAGTTGATAATTTCAATGCTTGTTCATAATACTTAATTGATTCATTATAATTGTTTTGAGTTTTATAAATATAACCAAGACTCTCATATAATATTCTTTTAATATGATCATTTGTTTCATATTTCAATGATTCAATGTAATAGTTCATTGATTCTTTACTATTCTTTAATCCTCTGAAATAACAGTCAGCTATTGCTTCATTACATTCAGCTTTCTCTTCATTACGACTTGCAATATTCAAAGCATTCTTAAAACTCTCAATTGCCTAATAATAATAAATATAAAGTATAAATATATATGTATAAAATACATCTTTGTGGTTCTTTTCATTTTTAAGTCTAACTCCTTCATTATACATTTGATTGTAACTAGTATCTTTTTCATTATGGTTAACACGATCTCTTACAGAAGATGGAAGTGAAAATACTGAATCAGATTCATCAGACATTGGTGATTCAACTACAACTTTCTTTCCTGATGCAATATGTCTTGAAAATGTTGGAGCTGGAGAATCAGTAATGGTTGGATCATTCATTTCATATAATTGAGACTCATTAATTCCACCTTTAATATTCAATGATATATGTTTTGAATTATCATTAAATCTAACTGGTGCTGGAGTAGATGGTCCTGATGTTGGTAAAAATATAATATCATCTGAATTAGTTGATTTAAATGACGATGGAAGTTGAAATGAATCATTCAGTGTAGGAATATTTGGTATTTGTGATGGATCTATTTCTACTTTGGGAAATATATTTTTTCTTAATTCTATTTATAATTAATTAATATGTTAATATACCATTCAATTCTTCTATTAATTGATTTATATTAATTCTCTTATTCTCATCAATTGCCAATAGTTTCTTTATCAATGGATTAACATAATCTGAGTATTTCCACTTAATATTACCATATCTACCTTGTATTATACTTTTCTTCATTTCTTCCATGGATTTACTAGTAAATGGATGTTTTCCTGATATTAAATAATACAATACACAACCTACATTCCATAAATCACTATATTTACCTACTTTACGATCAGATAAAGATTCTGGGGTTAAATATTGTATATCTTCCACTGTCTTTTGTATTACTGATTCTTTTCCTGAATATAAGATGTTTATAGAGTAATCATTGAGGAAGATTGTGTTTTCTTCATTAATGAAGATATTAGATGGTTTTATATTTCCATGCATCATATCACGAGAGTGTAAATGTGACAAACATTCACATAGTTGTTCCATAATATAGTCTACTCCAATATCCTTAAAATAACTTACAGGATTAACAGATTGGATGTTCAGATTACATTTAGGCATAACAATTATAATATGCTTATCTGTTTTAAATGCTTTTTCGTACTTCAATATCTTTGGACGCTTAATTGTTGTAATCTTGTTTATTTCCGATAAAAACTTTATAACACTTTCTGGATTAAACATACTAATAGGATAAGCTTTTAAAATTTTTATTGATTTTGTTTTATTGACAGTTACTTCATAAACTGTACTTTCCGTTTTTTCTTTTACTGTACTTTCAATCTAATGTAATAAATATAAGCTAAAAATACATTATAAAGCTTAGTAATATCAGCTATGTCTGTCATTTTACATTACATAAATTCTAAAATGAAAATCATCTCAAACTTCCGGCTTGAATAGAAAATTACCTTTTCGGTTTATATGCATAATCGTTATTTGTAATTGTAATACACACTCATTAAATTATATATTTAGCTTATCAATGGCTATAAATTCATTATACATTTTTTAAATAAATAATATTAAGTTGCGAAAGAGAATCTTAATATCATGAAACAAATATTGTATAATTTCTACAAATTATATAGATAATATTATTGTTAATATTATTTTATGTTGTTTTTGAGAAGAATTTTTTTAACCAAAACTTTTGAATGACCAGATTAAAAAATATGTATTTTCATGTTCTATTATCATGTTACATGTTGAAAAAAATATCAATAAACTTTTATAACAATAGATTTACGTGGTCGTATTGTTAGAAAGAATCTCACAAATCAGAGTGTATTTTTTACTATAGATTGATATTATGCTGTATAGATTAAGAAGAGTTCTGTTAAAATGCAACCATAGAATTAATCACAAGTATCTATGCTATTAACGACTAATAGTTTAATATTTTTATATTTAATGGATACTCACACCAATTATGTATCTATTTATGAGGAAAAAATGCCTTTTTTATTTTATTCTTTTTCCAGTAACAGACTATTCCAAAAACACAATATCAGCCACAGTTTATTAATGTTGGATAATATATCAAAATATGACAGTTATTAAATGGAAGAGTCTTCAGTTGATATATCAGGCAAAAAGCTGTAGTCTATTGTGGTTGAGTGTGTTTCTCCCTTTCCATTTATATTTCCAGAGGTTTCTTCAGGTTCATACGTAAATGTTATTCTTTTTGTACGTTTTCTCGCTTCTTTGTGAAGTCTAAGTTCATCCATTAAAGAATCAGATCCAGGAAGTGGTGGATTGTTTGTTACATTTTCCTTATACTCTAGAGAATGTAGAGCTGCATCTTTTCGTTTGCATTTTGACAAGAATTCCAGGTTGTTTTTTCTCAAAAAGGGGTGATGAATGATTAACGTATACAATCCTTTTTTATATCTTCTAACCCTGATTATATTTTTTATTACTATATAAATATAAATATATACCCCCACTTGTTACACATTTTGATGTAAGAAGCGTAAGTTTTCCAGAATCGAGGTATAATTGCTTTGTAAAATGATTGCTTGTCTCTGACTATTAGAATATCTTGCTTCAAATGAAAAATTTCGTGTATACTTTCAAATTCCATTTAATATATTTCCTAGTAGATTCATCTGTTGTTAACATGTAGATTTTTGTAAGCAAATTCTTAGCAACTACTTGATTCATTTTACAAATGTGTATATTTCAATACTTATCGTAAAGATAACTTCAAATGGTAATTCAACTACATATAAGAAGTACAAGTTATATTATTTATTTATTTTAATTTATTTATATGTTGGGTTAAATACAGATAGTATTTATGGAATGTTAAATGGAAAGTTACACCATTTTCTCATTATTTTGTAAATATGAAATGCATAAACAATTTTTTATCCCATCAATTGCATATTTCAGGAAAAACAAACAACATTTCATTATTTAATCCCCAAATAAGACAATCATATAGATAATAATATTAATAACAATTCATAACATAATACAAAACAAAAAAATGATACTTATACAACAAATTTGAGAAGATACTTTTTAATCAAACTTAATTTTCTTATTCAATTTTACATCTCCATCAGCATTATAACCACCAAGTGGTCTTTTTACACCTTTATTCTCACTCTTACCTTTATTATTATAATTGTTATTTCCACTTGTATTACCACCATTATTCTCAAATTGTCTCAATGTATCTTCCACTTTCTTCTTTCCTGCTACAGCAATAGTAGCACCAGTAGATTCACCTAATGCATCTACACGGATTGACAATGCAGTTTTAGCTGCTAATATTCTAGATATTTTACCTTTAATCTTAGTAGGAGCTTGACCAATCAATGAAGCATGATAAATCAAACCATATTTGGGTGTTTCTGATTTAGTTTTTAATGCTCTAAAGAGTGCTTTTTCTGCTCCTAAAATTTGGACTGTTGATGCTGGATATTTAGCTAAGTTTAATAGACTACCTGCATGTGCAATTAACCTAGCACCGACTAATTCACCTACCATCATTGATAGATTAGGAGCAATTGAATTCATTCTGTTTTCTAAATATTCATATAATTTAGATCTATATTCACTCATTTCAATCACTTCTACACATAGTTTCTTTATGCTGTGGAAGATCTTCGTCGTTTATATCTGTTCCCATGGAGATAATGGCTGTACTCTTCATTTCTTCTTCTACTTCACTCTCTAATATATCACTAAAATCTATTTCATTTGCATTCTTTCTAATACCCATTTTTAAAATCACTTTTGCATATTGTAAGTTGTCTAATACTATCTTTTGCATTTCTGGGAAGTGCCAACCATACCATTCCTTGATTCTCATTGCAAATGTGTTTATTTCTTTATCCATTTCATCTAATAGACTGATGGCTTGAATTATCATAGTATCTACTTGATCTGCACTGAACTTCAGTTTGTATCTTCCTAAACTGTGTGCTAAGCCTAAGGTCATTGCGTGGATCTGCTCTTTATTCAATTGTGGGATTAAATTGTCTAATTGTTGTCTAATACCTCTTATGATCTCCATACAAGTGTCATTATGTTTACATTTGATCGAGAGTGTTTCTTTAATCAATCCTCCTAACTTTGAATCAATTACACCTAAAGAATCTTTCAATTCTGCTTTTACTATATTTTTCTTTAAGAACTTTTGTAAGCTTTTGTCTAATTTCCCTTCTATTAATGCTGTAGATGCTGCTAAAGCTTCAGCAATATCATCAAATTTCTTAAATGCAAGTAATTTGACACTAATAATAAATTAAATACATTCAATACCTATTTGCTGCATCTTCAGGAGTTTGGAAGTGTGTGAATACTTCAGCTGGTTCACCTAACTTTTTTTCATCAAGAACCTTGAATAAAGCATAACCACCTGGTGTTTCGTATAAGATTAACATCCTTCTATTGATATGTATATTACAATATATGTTATAATACAGCTATAACACTCAAAATGCAATACCTAAAGAGTGAATGAATTGTTATTAATCAAGACATTTTCTTGTAACTGAACATCATAAATTTAAAATCGATTTTTTGGATGATTTTTTAATATCTACATGCTAATATTCATTGTGTGAAATGTTTAGAGTATTGTAGAGTGATTTTATATTCTTTAAAAGATTGATTAATTATTGATTTATCTTTCTATTTTTCAACTGTTTTTAGCATATCTATTCTGTAAAAGTATTATATAATTATTTTAAAACTTTATTTTATCATAATATCATCACACAAAAATAAGCCTCATATCTTTTCAACTCCAAAAAAGAAAAAATGGATTTAGACACACCAGCTGAGATTTTACTCTATTCATATCAAGAAGAACTTAAAGCTCGTCAAGAACTACAAGATACAGTAGAGAATCTTAAGAGTGATAACAAGAACTTGAAATTGTTTTTCGAACATATCAAGCTAAACAACGAACAACTATTATCTCAACAATTAGACTTAAAGAATCTCAATAGCAAAATAAAGAAAGATTTAAAGTCATGTAAAGTTGAAAATCAACTATTAAAAGAGTTCAACAAAAGAGAAAAGGAAGATTTCGAGGAAAAATATCAGTTGTTACAAGAAAAAATGATTGATGTAGAAAATGAGAATAGTGTGCTTAAAATGAAGGATGAAGAAAATCAAAATGAAATACAAAGGCTTAATGAAGAAATTGAAAGGTTAAAAAACCTGAACAACGATTTAGAAAATAGATTACGAAAATTAATAAAGCAAAATGCCAAACAGAAGGAAGATTTCAGCAAAATTCAGACATTTTTACGAAATAAGCTCGATAATCAAAAGAAAGAGTTGAATGAAGATAAAAGTAAAGCAAAGGAATTACAAAAGAAAATAGATGATAAAGATGAGACAATTGTTAGATTAATACAGGAATTAAACGATATAAAGAAAGAACTTGATCCATCTAGCACAGCTGAATTGAGAAAGAAATTAGATGAATTAAAGAAAGAAGAGAATGATATGGAAGATGATTTAAGAAGAAAGAAAGAGGAATTAATCAAATTAAAATCCTCTCCATCTGTTGATCCAGAGAAAATCAGTTTATTAGAAGAAGATATAAAGAATATTGAATCTAAATTATCAAATATAAAAGATAAATTGAATGAGAATGAGTTGAAGTTAGAAGAATTAGAGAATAACAAACCTGAAAATGAAGAAGAGATGAAAGAATATAAAGAAAAGCAACAAGAAATCTTGAAGAATTTACAAGAGATTGAGAAAGAATTGAATGATATAAAGAATGATGATGTAAATGAAGTTAATAAATCAATAGAGAGATTAAACACAATGAATGAGATAATCGAAGATATGAATAAGAAAGAGCAATTGCAAAATGAATTAGAAAATAATGTAAAAGAAATGGATAGTAATTTCAAACAATTAGATGAAGATGATTTCTTAGATGAATGTAAATTATATAATGGTGAAAATAGAGGTGGTGGTGATGAATCAATGAATAATGGGAATGAGAATGAAATAGAAGATCCAAAGAAACAGAGTTATTTGAATGCTTTAAATGAATTAAATGAAGAATTAGAAAGGAAAAGACAAGAATTAGATGATTTAAGAAATGATTTAGAAAGTCTGAAAGAGAAAGAGGAAAAAGAAAATAATGAAGAGATAAATAAATTACAGAATCATGGAAAGAGAATTAGAGAATAAAATGCAAGAGATAAAGAGCAACAATGATGAATTGAAGAATTCTTTAAATCAAATAAAGAAGGAATTATATGTAAAAATACAGAAACAAATACCTGATAATGAAAATGAGCTGAAAGATTTAATGAAATTGAATGAAGAATTAAAGAAAGAGAATGAAGAATTGAGTTATAATGAGAATTGCAATCAAGGAATAATAGAAAGAAATCAAGAGAATTTATGTGAAAATGAGACAAAAATGAATGAATTGAAAAGTAAAATAGATGATTTAGAGAGTAATTTAAAAGCTTTAGAAGATGAAGAAATAGAAAATATATCAGTTGAAAGTCTAAAGAATTTAGATAAAGAAAACAAAGAGAATGAAGATGAATTGAAAGAATTGAAAGATAAAACTTACTGAGATTAAAGATTCAATTGATAATAGTAAAGAATTATTGTTGTTGAAACAGAGTATTTGTGATATGCATGATGAATATGATGATTGTAATAGACAATGTGAAAAATTCCGAGAAAAATACAATAAATTAGCATCAAGTAAAACAATAGAAAGTGAAGAACTAACTGATATAAATATGGAATTATGTGATATTGAAGGTGATTTAATGAAATTAGATAAAGAAATCGAAAATCAAAATCGTCGTGTTAATTCAATCAATGAAGAAGATACTGACAAATGTAAAGAATCAATAAGAATCAATAAAGAGAATGACACATTATTAAGAGATAAATTAAAACAAGTAAAACATAAGTTAGATACATATTCAATCAATATGGCTGATGTAGAAACTGACACATTGGAATAAACTATTAGATGATACAAATGGTTATTTACAGATGAAAGAAAGAATAATAGAAATAGGAAAAGAGTTAAATGATGCCATTAAATGAAAATGAATCATTAAAAGATGAGAATGATGTATTAAAGAAAGAAGTAGAAGAAGCATCAGCTAATACTAAAAGATATAAAATCCAATCCTGATTATTCATTAGATACAACATTATTGAATGAATATTTGAGTGAAAGAGTTGAAATATTAGAAAATGATTATAATCGAATCAATTCAATAGCTGATGAAAATGAAAAAGAGATTGAAGAATTAAAGAATAAAAATGACAATAATAATTCAAGTATGAATGAATCAATAAAAGAAATTGAAGAGAAGAATAAGAATATTCGAGAAGAATTAAAGAAAATTGAAAGTGAATTGAAAGAAGAAAGAAATTTGGCTGATAAATATGAAACTGATCCAAATGCAGGAAGTGATATATTAGTTGATTTACACAGTAAATTGTTGAAGACTGAGAAGAATATAAGAAACTGTGAAAGAGATTTGATGAATGGAAATGAAATTAGTAATTTTGATGAAATGGAAACATTGAAAATTCAAGTAGAAGATTTACAGAAATCTTTAGAAAATGCCAAAGATGAGAATGATAAATTGAATTATAAAAGTTTAGAAAGAAGATTAAAAGACTTAAAGAATGAAGAAAAGAAATTAGAAAAAGAAATAGGAAGAAATAAGAGAGATTTAAAATCAATAAGTGAAAAAGAAATAGGTAAAAGTGAAAATGGAATAAATGTAAATAACTCATTAAATGACATAAATGATTCTAACAACGAAATAAAAACTGAAATTAGCGAATGTGAATCAATGTTAAATGATTTAAAGAAACATGAAAATGATTATAGTAGTGATGAAAAAGATGAAAAATATGATAATATAGAGAATAAGATAAATGGTATTGAAGAAAAAATCAACAATTGTAATGAAGATATTGAAACAATAAATGATATGATAAAATGTCTTAAAGATAGTGATAATTTAGTTGATAAACTAAAAGATAATAATAAATTATCTGATGAAATATCAAATGATTTAAATCGAATGTTAAATGAATATGAAGATTTTGAAGAACCAGATTTCTTAGATAGATGTAAAATGTATAGAAATGATGATGATGAAGATGATAATGATAATGATAATGATAATAATGATAATGAAAATAAAGATGAAGAGCAGAAAAAACAAAGTTATATAAATGCAATAAACCAATTGAGTGAAGAAGTAGAAGAAAAGAAGAAAGAATTAGAATCATTAGAAAATGAGATAAATCGAAATTATAATTCTGCTAATACAACTCCAAATACAACACCAAGAAGTCCAAGAACACCCAGTGAAAATCGAAGAGCATTGCGATTAAAAGAATTAGATGAAAGAAATGATGAAATTAAGAAAGATTTGAAAGATTTAAACAATAAAAGAAATAATTTGAATAAGAATTTAGAGTTAATGAAATCTAATCTTTACAATAAGATGTTAAGTGAAATACCTACAATAAAAGAAGATTTAAAAGAATTGAAGAAAGAAAATGAAGATGAGAAGAAATCATTAAAAGAATTTGAATATGATCCACATAATGATAATGAGTTTTCCAACAAATGTAATGAAGAGATTCGTATTAATGAAGTAGAAATAGAAGATTTAGGAAAGAGATTAGATGAAAAAGAAAATGAAATAAAGAAAACAATAAAGAATGATTTGAGTAAAATCTCAGTTGAGAATTTGAAGAATCTCAAAAATGGTTTAGATGAATTAGATGGAAAAGTGAAAGAATTGAAAGATAAATCTAAAGAATTAGAAGATAATATAGATTTAGAGAAAGAATTAATAAAAGAAAAGAATAACTTAGAACAACTAGAAAATAAATACAAAGAAATCAATGATAAGTTAAACAAATGTAAAGATCAATATGAGAATATAAAAGAGAATGAAAATACTGATAAAGAGAAAGTAGAAGAAAGAAATAAGAAATTGAATGAAATGGAAGTTGAGTTAAATGAAATTGGTGATATGATAAATGATGAAAAGATAAAACTAGAAGAATTGAAGATTGGTGAAGATAATGTAAATTGTAAGAAAGAATTAAATGAAAGTAAAAACAATCAAAAGAAAATAAATGAAAGATTGAATGATATTGATTCCACTTTGTGTAATATGTCAAATGAGTTTTTATTAATAGAAAATGATCCTCTAAAAATAATGGAAGAATTAGAAAAAGCCAAAAATGCTTTGAATGAATTAAATGATGGAAATGAGATGATGAATGAAGAAGTTGATAGATTAGAAAGAAAGAATGAAGAAATAAATGATGAATTAGAGAGATATAAAGAAAAGATTCAGTCATTAGAAAATGATTTATATAATGCAAATAATCGAATAGAAGATGATAAACAAGAAATAGAAGATTTATCAACTCAATTAGAAGAAGCAAATAAGACAATATCTGAAATAATGTTAAAACCAAATAATGATGATAGTAGTTTAGTTGGTGAATATTTGAATAATGAAATAGAGATGTTAGAAAAAGAAATGAAAAATGTGGAAAAAGAGTTAAAAATGAAAGAAAAATTATATGAAAATTATGAATTGAATGAAGAATTGTGTGAGAAAGAAGAAGTAAAAGAATTAAAAGAGATATTATCATTTGTAAAACCATTATTAGATGAATGTAAAAAAGAAGTAGAAGAAGAAAAGGAATTAATGGATAGATATGAAACAGATACAAATGCTGATAATTCCATATTAATAGAAATAAGTAATAAAATGAATATAACAAAGAGTCATTTAGGAGAATGTAAAGATAAATTGAATGAGAATAACATATTGCTATTAAATGAAATGGAAAGAGTGTGTAGTAGTAAAAATGAGAATAATCTGAATAATATGGATAAAATATTAGAAAAGATGAAAAGTGATTTAAAAGAAATGAAAAATGAGTATAATGAATTTGATGAAGAAGATTTTAATGATAAATGTAAAATATATGATGATATTGAAGAAAGTGATGAAGATGTAAAGAAAATGAGTTATGCGAATAGTTGTGATAGATTGAATGAGAAAAGTGAAGAGAATCGAAGTAAATTAAAAGAAATCAATAAGAAATATGAAGGTGAAGAAAAATTGAAAGAATTAAAAGGATTAAGAGAAAAGATGATGAAATGTAATTTGAATAAGAGTTTATTGAAGAAGAATTTAGATGAAATGAAGAATGACTTATTGAATAAACTAATACATAAATCAATAGAAGATCAACATGAATTGAAAAGAATGAGAGAAAAGAATGATGAAACAAAAGAAGTAATAATGAAGTTAAAAGATAGTAATAAAATGAATAATGAGAATTTGAGTGAGAATGAGATAATAAACAATCGAAATAAGAAAGAAATGGAAGAAATAGAAAATGAGTTGATGAAACTAGAAAAAGAATTAGAAAAGAAGAGTAAAAATATAAAAACAAGTGATGTTGAAAGTTTAAAGAATTTAGAAAGTGAATTAAAAGAAATAGAAGAAAGAATGAATGAATTAAAGGAGAAAGAGAAAGAAATCAAACTGTCAATATCCAATGAAGAAGAAATACAAAAGATGAAGAAAGAGATGGAAGAATTAGAAAAAGAATGTAATGAATATACAAATGAATTAACAAGATTGAAAGAAAAAACTGAAGATTTAAAAGAAGAAGATAATAATAATAATGATAATATGAGTGATTCTAAATATGAAGAATTAAAAGGTAAAGAAGCTGAAATTGAAGATAAACTGAATGTAATAAAAGAAGATATTGAAAATGTAAATAATGAATTATACTCTTTGAGTGACGAAGAAGTGAATGAACAGAATGAGATAATAAAGAATGAACAAGAATCAATCAATAAAATTAGAGAAGAATTGAAAGAAGTAAATAATTTATTGAATGATTTAAAGAATGACAATGAAATACTGGTGAAAGAAGAAGAAGATGCTTCATTGAAAAAGAATGGATTTAATGAAGAATTAGAAAATCTGAGAGAAGAATTAAATGAATTGAATGAAAAAATGAAGAATTATGATGAATTAAATACCAAATATATAGAGAATTACCTTGATACTTTGAAAGAGGATGAAAAAGAATTGGAAGAAGAAATAAATAAAGAGGAAGAAGAAATGAAAAAATCAAAGAATGAAGATTATATGGAAAATGAAAGTTTGCTGAAAGAAATAAAAGAAAAAGATAAAAGAATACAGAATGGTTTAAAAGAAAGTGACAAATTAGTGAATGAATTAAAGAAATGTAAAGAAGATGAAAAAGGTGATAAATATAATGAATTAGACAATAAATTAGATGAGATAAAAGATGTATTGAGTGAATGTAAAAAAGAAATGAAAGATTTAAAGAGAGATAAAGAATTATTTAACAAAAAGAATGAAAATGAGAAGTTATTAAATGAGATGAATGAAAATATCTCCAATTTGAATGATAGTTTTAATGAATTAGATGAAGATGACTTCTTAAACAAATGTAAATTAATCGATAAAAGTAAAAGAGAGAATATGAATAAGAAAGAATCCTATTTAGAAGGAATAGAAGAATTAGATAATGATTTAAAGAAATATGAAAATGATATGAATGATTTAAATGAGAGAATAATGAATGAATCAATGAACAGAGGTGATGATGATGATGAAGAAGAAGAAGGTGAAGAAGGAAATGAAGAGAGAAGAAGAAGAAATAGTGAAAAAGAAATGAAAGAAATATGTGAAAGAGAAAATGAATTAAATAAGAAGTTAAAGACAATAGAAAAGAAGAAAGATGAATTAAAGAAAGATTTAAATATGATAAAAGATAATATAATTAACAGAATGAATAATGATATAAATGAGGATGAAAAGAAGTTGAAGTCAATGACAGAAAAGAATAAGAAATTGGAGAATAAATGCAATGAACTATTAGCTAACTATGAAATTGAAGATGAAAGTGAATTAAAGGATAAAAAAGAGAAATTACAAAGAAATGGAGAAGAAATGAAAGAATTAGAAAATCAATTAAAGAAAATTGACAATACCTTAAAATCATTAAAGAAAGACAATAATGAAGAAAATACTGAAGATATAAAGAAATTAGATAAAGAATTAGAAGAAATAGAAAATCGAATGAATGAAATCGGAGAAGAAGAGGAGATAAACAATTGGTTAAAGAATGAAGAAGAATTGTTAAAAGCCAAAGAGAATTATAAGAATTATGAAAATGAATATAATGATTGTAAAGATCAAATAGAAAAGAATAGAATGAAATGTGATGAATTAAAAGAGTAAAGAATTGATGGATGAAAAATCAATAAAAGAATATGAAGAAAAATTAGAGAATTTAGAAAATGAGATGAAAGAAATAGAAAAAGAAATCAAAGAAGGAAAAGACTTAATAAATGAAATAGAAGAAATGGATGATGAAGAAAAGAGAAAAGAATTATTCAAAGAGAATAAAGAAAAAGAAAAGAAAATAAATGATAAATTGAATTATGTAAAGAATGAATTAGGCAATATGAATCATGAGATGTTAATAAATGAAAATGACAATAGTAAATTGATAGATGAATTGAAGATGTTGAAAGAAGAAAAGAAAGATTTAGAACAAGCAATGAATCAATTAAATGAAGAAAGTGAAAGAAGAAATGAAGAATTTACATTTGACAAAGAAAGATTAGATAGTTTAGAGAATGAATTAAACAGAAAAATCCAAGAATTGAATCAAACAAAAGAGAAACTAGAAGAAGCTGAGAAAGAATTAGAAGAAACAAAGAAATATTTAGATGGATATGGTTTAAAAAAAGGTGATTTAGATGAAGCAACAATGATCGATCAAATGAATGAAAGAATTGATATATTAAATGAAGATAATGAGAAGTTGAAGAATATAAAAGAAGAATTAAAGAAGAGTATAGAATTGTGTGATGAAAAATGAGTTATTGAATGGAAAAGAAGAGATAAAAGAATTAGATGAATTATTAAATGAAACAGAAGGATGTATAGGAGAAATAGAAGAAGAATTAAAGAAAGAAAAGAATGATATAGAAGATTATTTATTAGATACATCTGAAAATAGTCAAAACTTAGAAGAAATCCGAAAGAATATATTAGAAAGTGAAAAGAAAGGAAAAGAAATGAGAGAAAAGATATTAAACAAGTTATGTAATATAAGCCATAATAATGTATTTATAAATGAAATAAATGAGTTAAATGAAAAAGTAAAGAGAGTAAAGAGAATAGGATGAATGAACTAAATAGTTTAAAGAATGAATTAAATGAAATTGACAATGAGAATGATGAAATGGAAGAAAGATTGAAAGGATTGAAAGAGAAATTAAAAGAATTAGAAGAAAGTGAAAATCCTGATGAAAATGAGATAAATAAATATAGAAATGAGATAAATGACTTAGAAGAGAGAATATCAAATAATAAGAAGTTAAAGAAAGAAATTGAAGAAAGAATTAAAAGAATGGAAGAAGGAGATGAAGAAATAGATGTAAATGAATTGAATGAGATTCGTAAAAGTATGAATGAATTAAAGAGAACAGTAAAGATTGTAATAATAAACTAAACAGTTTAAATGAAAATCTAAAAGACTATGTAATAAAATGGATAGTAAAAATGAGATAAAAGAATTGGGTCGATTAAAGAAATTAATAAATAAAGAAGAAGAATTAAATGAAAATTCAATATTAGAAATAATGAAAACAATAGAAGAATTAGAAAAGAATGAAAATGTAATAAAGCCATAGTAAAACGAATAAAAATCAATTCTTTGAAAATAAAACAAGAAATTGAAGATAATAAGAATAATGTAAAAGAATTGAACGAATTAGATTTGAATAAAAAAAGACAAGTGCAACAATGAAAGGAATGAATGATTTATCCTTAAAAACATTAAATATTCGAAATCATTTAGATACAGTTCATAAGATGTTAGATGAAGTTATATAAATGATTTAAATAATTTGAAGAAAGAAGTGATAGTATTGAAAGAGAAAAATGAAAAATTCGAAGAAATGAAAGAAAAGAAAGAAGAATTAGAGAATAATAATAAAGATATGAGTGAAGAAATAGAAGAAATGAAAAAGAGGATAAAAGAATTAGAAGAAGAGTTAGAAAAGACAAAATTAGAAAGAGATGAATATGATAGTGGTTGGAAATGTTGTAAAGAAAATACAAAGAAATTATTGAATGAAATAAATGAATTAAAAAGTAAAGTAAGTGAATTAGAAGAAGATTGTCAAAGAAAAGAAGAAGAAAGAATTCACCAAAAAGAATTGTATGATAATTTATATAAAGAAATTCAGAAAATGAAGAAAGTATTAAAGAAGCCTGAAGTATATGAAACTCCTGAAATCGCTGAATTAAAAAGATGTGTAGGATTGGCTCGTCAAGCTGTAATGAGTGCAAAAGCCTCTTATGCTGAGATTAGAAAATATGATCAACCACCACCACATAATCCAATGAGAATAATGGGATGTTTCTATTTATTAGGTTATTTACAAAAGCTCAATTTATTAATGGTTTAACTTATGAAGGAACAGATATAAAAGTTCCAGAAAAAGATTCTTGGAATAGTTTAAGAACTTATATTGATTATCAATTTGTGAATTCAATGGTGAAATATGATGTATTAGATGAGAAAAATGAAGATGAGAAAGAAACAATAGAATTAATTCGACATGAACTTCGACAGTATAAAGCTGAAGAAATAAGTCAATATTCGAAAGCTTTTACAGTTTCGTACAATTTATTAAATGCCTATTTGATTTATATGATGCAGTAAA
>NGBS01000869.1:0-11066 GCA_002245135.1 Proteromonas lacertae
TATGGAAGATGATTTAAGAAGAAAGAAAGAGGAATTAATAAAATTAAAATCCTCTCCATCTGTTGATCCAGAGAAAATCAGTTTATTAGAAGAAGATATAAAGAATATCGAATCTAAATTATCAAATATAAAAGATAAATTGAATGAGAATGAGTTGAAGTTAGAAGAATTAGAGAATAACAAACCTGAAAATGAAGAAGAGATGAAAGAATATAAAGAAAAGCAACAAGAAATCTTGAAGAATTTACAAGAGATTGAGAAAGAATTGAATGATATAAAGAATGATGATGTGAATGAAGTTAATAAATCAATAGAGAGATTAAACACAATGAATGAGATAATCGAAGATATGAATAAGAAAGAGCAATTACAAAATGAATTAGAAAATAATGTAAAAGAAATGGATAGTAATTTCAAACAATTAGATGAAGATGATTTCTTAGATGAATGTAAATTATATAATGATGAAAATAGAGGTGGTGGTGATGAATCAATGAATAATGGGAATGAGAATGAAATAGAAGATCCAAAGAAACAGAGTTATTTGAATGCTTTAAATGAATTAAATGAAGAATTAGAAAGGAAAAGACAAGAATTAGATGATTTAAGAAATGATTTAGAAAGTCTGAAAGAGAAAGAGGAAAAAGAAAGTAATGAAGAGATAAATAAATTACAGAATCATGAAAGAGAATTAGAGAATAAAATGCAAGAGATAAAGAGCAACAATGATGAATTGAAGAATTCTTTAAATCAAATAAAGAAGGAATTATATGTAAAAATACAGAAACAAATACCTGATAATGAAAATGAGCTGAAAGATTTAATGAAATTGAATGAAGAATTAAAGAAAGAGAATGAAGAATTGAGTTATAATGAGAATTGCAATCAAGGAATAATAGAAAGAAATCAAGAGAATTTATGTGAAAATGAGACAAAAATGAATGAATTGAAAAGTAAAATAGATGATTTAGAGAGTAATTTAAAAGCTTTAGAAGATGAAGAAATAGAAAATATATCAGTTGAAAGTCTAAAGAATTTAGATAAAGAAAACAAAGAGAATGAAGATGAATTGAAAGAATTGAAAGATAAAACTTATGAGATTAAAGATTCAATTGATAATAGTAAAGAATTATTGTTGTTGAAACAGAGTATTTGTGATATGCATGATGAATATGATGATTGTAATAGACAATGTGAAAAATTCCGAGAAAAATACAATAAATTAGCATCAAGTAAAACAATAGAAAGTGAAGAACTAACTGATATAAATATGGAATTATGTGATATTGAAGGTGATTTAATGAAATTAGATAAAGAAATCGAAAATCAAAATCGTCGTGTTAATTCAATCAATGAAGAAGATACTGACAAATGTAAAGAATCAATAAGAATCAATAAAGAGAATGACACATTATTAAGAGATAAATTAAAACAAGTAAAACATAAGTTAGATACATATTCAATCAATATGGCTGATGTAGAAACTGACACATTGATAAACTATTAGATGATACAAATGGTTATTTACAGATGAAAGAAAGAATAATAGAAATAGGAAAAGAGTTAAATGATGCATTAAATGAAAATGAATCATTAAAAGATGAGAATGATGTATTAAAGAAAGAAGTAGAAGAAGCATCAGCAATACTAAAAGATATAAAATCCAATCCTGATTATTCATTAGATACAACATTATTGAATGAATATTTGAGTGAAAGAGTTGAAATATTAGAAAATGATTATAATCGAATCAATTCAATAGCTGATGAAAATGAAAAAGAGATTGAAGAATTAAAGAATAAAAATGACAATAATAATTCAAGTATGAATGAATCAATAAAAGAAATTGAAGAAAAGAATAAGAATATTCGAGAAGAATTAAAGAAAATTGAAAGTGAATTGAAAGAAGAAAGAAATTTGGCTGATAAATATGAAACTGATCCAAATGCAGGAAGTGATATATTAGTTGATTTACACAGTAAATTGTTGAAGACTGAGAAGAATATAAGAAACTGTGAAAGAGATTTGATGAATGGAAATGAAATTAGTAATTTTGATGAAATGGAAACATTGAAAATTCAAGTAGAAGATTTACAGAAATCTTTAGAAAATGCCAAAGATGAGAATGATAAATTGAATTATAAAAGTTTAGAAAGAAGATTAAAAGACTTAAAGAATGAAGAAAAGAAATTAGAAAAAGAAATAGGAAGAAATAAGAGAGATTTAAAATCAATAAGTGAAAAAGAAATAGGTAAAAGTGAAAATGGAATAAATGTAAATAACTCATTAAATGACATAAATGATTCTAACAACGAAATAAAAACTGAAATTAGCGAATGTGAATCAATGTTAAATGATTTAAAGAAACATGAAAATGATTATAGTAGTGATGAAAAAGATGAAAAATATGATAATATAGAGAATAAGATAAATGGTATTGAAGAAAAAATCAACAATTGTAATGAAGATATTGAAACAATAAATGATATGATAAAATGTCTTAAAGATAGTGATAATTTAGTTGATAAACTAAAAGATAATAATAAATTATCTGATGAAATATCAAATGATTTAAATCGAATGTTAAATGAATATGAAGATTTTGAAGAACCAGATTCTTAGATAGATGTAAAATGTATAGAAATGATGATGATAATGATAATGATGATAATGAAAATAAAGATGAAGAGCAGAAAAAACAAAGTTATATAAATGCAATAAACCAATTGAGTGAAGAAGTAGAAGAAAAGAAGAAAGAATTAGAATCATTAGAAAATGAGATAAATCGAAATTATAATTCTGCTAATACAACTCCAAATACAACACCAAGAAGTCCAAGAACACCAGTGAAAATCGAAGAGCATTGCGATTAAAAGAATTAGATGAAAGAAATGATGAAATTAAGAAAGATTTGAAAGATTTAAACAATAAAAGAAATAATTTGAATAAGAATTTAGAGTTAATGAAATCTAATCTTTACAATAAGATGTTAAGTGAAATACCTACAATAAAAGAAGATTTAAAAGAATTGAAGAAAGAAAATGAAGATGAGAAGAAATCATTAAAAGAATTTGAATATGATCCACATAATGATAATGAGTTTTCCAACAAATGTAATGAAGAGATTCGTATTAATGAAGTAGAAATAGAAGATTTAGGAAAGAGATTAGATGAAAAAGAAAATGAAATAAAGAAAACAATAAAGAATGATTTGAGTAAAATCTCAGTTGAGAATTTGAAGAATCTCAAAAATGGTTTAGATGAATTAGATGGAAAAGTGAAAGAATTGAAAGATAAATCTAAAGAATTAGAAGATAATATAGATTTAGAGAAAGAATTAATAAAAGAAAAGAATAACTTAGAACAACTAGAAAATAAATACAAAGAAATCAATGATAAGTTAAACAAATGTAAAGATCAATATGAGAATATAAAAGAGAATGAAAATACTGATAAAGAGAAAGTAGAAGAAAGAAATAAGAATTGAATGAAATGGAAGTTGAGTTAAATGAAATTGGTGATATGATAAATGATGAAAAGATAAAACTAGAAGAATTGAAGATTGGTGAAGATAATGTAAATTGTAAGAAAGAATTAAATGAAAGTAAAAACAATCAAAAGAAAATAAATGAAAGATTGAATGATATTGATTCCACTTTGTGTAATATGTCAAATGAGTTTTTATTAATAGAAAATGATCCTCTAAAATAATGGAAGAATTAGAAAAAGCCAAAAATGCTTTGAATGAATTAAATGATGGAAATGAGATGATGAATGAAGAAGTTGATAGATTAGAAAGAAAGAATGAAGAAATAAATGATGAATTA
This sequence comes from Proteromonas lacertae, assembly GCA_002245135.1. NCBI lineage: Eukaryota > Bigyra > Opalinata > Proteromonadidae > Proteromonas > Proteromonas lacertae. The sequence continues at coordinate 3,828 of NGBS01000869.1, forward strand.
GAAAGATATAAAGAAAAGATTCAGTCATTAGAAAATGATTTATATAATGCAAATAATCGAATAGAAGATGATAAACAAGAAATAGAAGATTTATCAACTCAATTAGAAGAAGCAAATAAGACAATATCTGAAATAATGTTAAAACCAAATAATGATGATAGTAGTTTAGTTGGTGAATATTTGAATAATGAAATAGAGATGTTAGAAAAAGAAATGAAAAATGTGGAAAAAGAGTTAAAAATGAAAGAAAAATTATATGAAAATTATGAATTGAATGAAGAATTGTGTGAGAAAGAAGAAGTAAAAGAATTAAAAGAGATATTATCATTTGTAAAACCATTATTAGATGAATGTAAAAAAGAAGTAGAAGAAGAAAAGGAATTAATGGATAGATATGAAACAGATACAAATGCTGATAATTCCATATTAATAGAAATAAGTAATAAAATGAATATAACAAAGAGTCATTTAGGAGAATGTAAAGATAAATTGAATGAGAATAACATATTGCTATTAAATGAAATGGAAAGAGTGTGTAGTAGTAAAAATGAGAATAATCTGAATAATATGGATAAAATATTAGAAAAGATGAAAAGTGATTTAAAAGAAATGAAAAATGAGTATAATGAATTTGATGAAGAAGATTTTAATGATAAATGTAAAATATATGATGATATTGAAGAAAGTGATGAAGATGTAAAGAAAATGAGTTATGTGAATAGTTGTGATAGATTGAATGAGGAAAGTGAAGAGAATCGAAGTAAATTAAAAGAAATCAATAAGAAATATGAAGGTGAAGAAAATTGAAAGAATTAAAAGGATTAAGAGAAAAGATGATGAAATGTAATTTGAATAAGAGTTTATTGAAGAAGAATTTAGATGAAATGAAGAATGACTTATTGAATAAACTAATACATAAATCAATAGAAGATCAACATGAATTGAAAAGAATGAGAGAAAAGAATGATGAAACAAAAGAAGTAATAATGAAGTTAAAAGATAGTAATAAAATGAATAATGAGAATTTGAGTGAGAATGAGATAATAAACAATCGAAATAAGAAAGAAATGGAAGAAATAGAAAATGAGTTGATGAAACTAGAAAAGAATTAGAAAGAAGAGTAAAAACATAAAAACAAGTGATGTTGAAAGTTTAAAGAATTTAGAAGTGAATTAAAAGAAATAGAAGAAAGAATGAATGAATTAAAGGAGAAAGAGAAAGAAATCAAACTGTCAATATCCAATGAAGAAGAAATACAAAAGATAAGAAAGAGATGGAAGAATTAGAAAAAGAATGCAATGAATATACAAATGAATTAACAAGATTGAAAGAAAAAACTGAAGATTTAAAAGAAGAAGATAATAATAATAATGATAATATGAGTGATTCTAAATATGAAGAATTAAAAGGTAAAGAAGCTGAAATTGAAGATAAACTGAATGTAATAAAAGAAGATATTGAAAATGTAAATAATGAATTATACTCTTTGAGTGACGAAGAAGTGAATGAACAGAATGAGATAATAAAGAATGAACAAGAATCAATCAATAAAATTAGAGAAGAATTGAAAGAAGTAAATAATTTATTGAATGATTTAAAGAATGACAATGAAATACTGGTGAAAGAAGAAGAAGATGCTTCATTGGAAAAGAATGGATTTAATGAAGAATTAGAAAATCTGAGAGAAGAATTAAATGAATTGAATGAAAAATGAAGAATTATGATGAATTAAATACCAAATATATAGAGAATTACCTTGATACTTTGAAAGAGGATGAAAAAGAATTGGAAGAAGAAATAAATAAGAGGAAGAAGAAATGAAAAAATCAAAGAATGAAGATTATATGGAAAATGAAAGTTTGTTGAAAGAAATAAAAGAAAAAGATAAAAGAATAAAGAATGATTTAAAAGAAAGTGACAAATTAGTGAATGAATTAAAGAAATGTAAAGAAGATGAAAAAGGTGATAAATATAATGAATTAGACAATAAATTAGATGAGATAAAAGATGTATTGAGTGAATGTAAAAAAGAAATGAAAGATTTAAAGAGAGATAAAGAATTATTTAACAAAAAGAATGAAAATGAGAAGTTATTAAATGAGATGAATGAAAATATCTCCAATTTGAATGATAGTTTTAATGAATTAGATGAAGATGACTTCTTAAACAAATGTAAATTAATCGATAAAAGTAAAAGAGAGAATATGAATAAGAAAGAATCATATTTAGAAGGAATAGAAGAATTAGATAATGATTTAAAGAAATATGAAAATGATATGAATGATTTAAATGAGAGAATAATGAATGAATCAATGAACAGAGGTGATGATGATGAAGAAGGTGAAGAAGGAAATGAAGAGAGAAGAAGAAGAAATAGTGAAAAAGAAATGAAAGAAATATGTGAAAGAGAAAATGAATTAAATAAGAAGTTAAAGACAATAGAAAAGAAGAAAGATGAATTAAAGAAAGATTTAAATATGATAAAAGATAATATAATTAACAGAATGAATAATGATATAAATGAGGATGAAAAGAAGTTGAAGTCAATGACAGAAAAGAATAAGAAATTGGAGAATAAATGCAATGAACTATTAGCTAACTATGAAATTGAAGATGAAAGTGAATTAAAGGATAAAAAGAGAAATTACAAAGAAATGGAGAAGAAATGAAAGAATTAGAAAATCAATTAAAGAAAATTGACAATACCTTAAAATCATTAAAGAAAGACAATAATGAAGAAAATACTGAAGATATAAAGAAATTAGATAAAGAATTAGAAGAAATAGAAAATCGAATGAATGAAATAGGAGAAGAAGAAGAGGAGATAAACAATTGGTTAAAGAATGAAGAAGAATTGTTAAAAGCCAAAGAGAATTATAAGAATTATGAAAATGAATATAATGATTGTAAAGATCAAATAGAAAAGAATAGAATGAAATGTGATGAATTAAAGAGCAAAGAATTGATGGATGAAAAATCAATAAAAAAATATGAAGAAAAATTAGAGAATTTAGAAAATGAGATGAAAGAAATAGAAAAAGAAATCAAAGAAGGAAAAGACTTAATAAATGAAATAGAAAATATGGATGTTGAAGAAAGAGAAAAGAATTATTCAAAGAGAATAAAGAAAAAGAAAAGAAAATAAATGATAAATTGAATTATGTAAAGAATGAATTAGGCAATATGAATCATGAGATGTTAATAAATGAAAATGACAATAGTAAATTGATAGATGAATTGAAGATGTTGAAAGAAGAAAAGAAAGATTTAGAACAAGCAATGAATCAATTAAATGAAGAAAGTGAAAGAAGAAATGAAGAATTTACATTTGATAAAGAAAGATTAGATAGTTTAGAGAATGAATTAAACAGAAAAATCCAAGAATTAAATGAAAAAAAAGAGAAACTAGAAGAAGCTGAAAAAGAATTAGAAGAAACAAAAAAAAATATTTAGATGGATATGGTTTAAAAAAAGGTGATTTAGATGAAGCAACAATGATCGATCAAATGAATGAAAGAATTGATATATTAAATGAAGATAATGAGAAGTTGAAGAATATAAAAGAAGAATTAAAGAAGAGTATAGAATTGTGTGATGAAAATGAGTTATTGAATGGAAAAGAAGAGATAAAAGAATTAGATGAATTATTAAATGAAACAGAAGGATGTATAGGAGAAATAGAAGAAGAATTAAAGAAAGAAAAGAATGATATAGAAGATTATTTATTAGATACATCTGAAAATAGTCAAAACTTAGAAGAAATCCGAAAGAAATATATTAGAAAGTGAAAAGAAAGGAAAAGAAATGAGAGAAAAGATATTAAACAAGTTATGTAATATAAGCCATAATAATGTATTTATAAATGAAATAAATGAGTTAAATGAAAAAGTAAAAGAGAGTAAAGAGAATAGGATGAATGAACTAAATAGTTTAAAGAATGAATTAAATGAAATTGACAATGAGAATGATGAAATGGAAGAAAGGTTGAAAGGATTGAAAGAGAAATTAAAAGAATTAGAAGAAAGTGAAAATCCTGATGAGAATGAGATAAATAAATATAGAAATGAGATAAATGACTTAGAAGAGAGAATATCAAATAATAAGAATTAAAGAAAGAAATTGAAGAAAGAATTAAAAGAATGGAAGAAGGAGATGAAGAAATAGATGTAAATGAATTGAATGAGATTCGTAAAAGTATGAATGAATTAAAAGAGAAACAGTAAAGATTGTAATAATAAACTAAACAGTTTAAATGAAAATCTAAAAGACTATTGTAATAAAATGGATAGTAAAAATGAGATAAAAGAATTGGGTCGATTAAAGAAATTAATAAATAAAGAAGAAGAATTAAATGAAAATTCAATATTAGAAATAATGAAAACAATAGAAGAATTAGAAAAGAATGAAAAATGTAATAAAGCCATAGTAAAACGAATAAAAATCAATTCTTTTGAAAATAAAACAAGAAATTGAAGATAATAAGAATAATGTAAAAGAATTGAACGAATTAGATTTGAATAATAAAAAGACAAGTGCAACAATGAAAGGAATGAATGATTTATCCTTAAAAACATTAAATATTCGAAATCATTTAGATACAGTTCATAAGATGTTAGATGAAAGTTATATAAATGATTTAAATAATTTGAAGAAAGAAGTGATAGTATTGAAAGAGAAAAATGAAAAATTCGAAGAAATGAAAGAAAAGAAAGAAGAATTAGAGAATAATAATAAAGATATGAGTGAAGAAATAGAAGAAATGAAAAAGAGGATAAAAGAATTAGAAGAAGAGTTAGAAAAGACAAAATTAGAAAGAGATGAATATGATAGTGGTTGGAAATGTTGTAAAGAAAATACAAAGAAATTAGAATGAAATAAATGAATTAAAAAGTAAAGTAAGTGAATTAGAAGAAGATTGTCAAAGAAAAGAAGAAGAAAGAATTCACCAAAAAGAATTGTATGATAATTATATATAAGAAATTCAGAAAATGAAGAAAGTATTAAAGAAGCCTGAAGTATATGAAACTCCTGAAATCGCTGAATTAAAAAGATGTGTAGGATTGGCTCGTCAAGCTGTAATGAGTGCAAAAGCCTCTTATGCTGAGATTAGAAAATATGATCAACCACCACCACATAATCCAATGAGAATCTTAATGGGATGTTTCTATTTATTAGGTTATTTAACAAAAGCTCAATTTATTAATGGTTTAACTTATGAAGGAACAGATATAAAAGTTCCAGAAAAAGATTCTTGAATAGTTTAAGAACTTATATTGATTATCAATTGTGAATTCAATGGTGAAATATGATGTATTAGATGAGAAAAATGAAGATGAGAAAGAAACAATAGAATTAATTCGACATGAACTTCGACAGTATAAAGCTGAAGAAATAAGTCAATATTCGAAAGCTTTTACAGTTTCGTACAATTTATTAAATGCCTATTTTGATTTATATGATGCAGTAAATCATATAAAAGGAGAGAATGGTTTGACATCGAAAGAATATTTATATCGAATATTGAATGCCACATCCAATTTAGAGACAATATTCTCTTTATCATCGAAAGAAATAAAGATAATTGATGAAGAAGGTAAAGCAATAATAAAGAATCGATTTGATGATAGTGAAATGGATTTATATGTAAATGATGTTCGAAATAAATTTGAAGAATTATCTTGTGAATTATCAAATGCTTATCGTTCAATTCGAAGTACTTTTAACACAGATTTAGATGCAGCAAGTATAGAATTGAGTATAGAAGCAACATTGAAAGATACTCAAAGAAGAATGTCAATGTCAACAATATCTCCAGCTGGAAGAAGAAAATCAAGAACATCCTTTTCTTCAAGTAGAAAGTCTTTCATAGGTTAATTTTAAATGTTAATTGGATTTATATATTTTATATTTTAGTGTTTTTGTTGTTATAATAATTTTTAATTAGTTATAATTCTTTTTTTTGTTAAATACTTTATCAATTGGAGATATATATATGATTCCATTCTATCATCCAATGAAAATTGGTGTGTAGTTATTTATAATTGATTCTAAAAAGCCTGCTTGAATATAGCATACTTAATTTGTTCTGCAAAATGGAGAGTTATTCATAAAGAAAATAGTATATTTATTCCGAAAATAATGATAATAAATCTATATTATTTGATAGGTATATCATAACTATTTTTTACTGTATAGCATTTACCAAAATAAAATTCAGTTAATAATAAATAATAATAGGATGATGTGTTGGTAATAGAATATCCTTGTTATTCAATCTAAAATTTGATTATTAATATTATGTAAAATGAAATACAGATTTGACTTAGAACTATTAAAAGGTTATTGCATAAATATATGTATAACCGTAAGAATATCACTGTATGTGGGTAAACCGTACCAGACTATTCTTAGGTGCCTTCTACAGGTAAGAATAAGCGATTTGAGTGTGAATTAGTTTTGGTACGGGTTATACTGGAGCAAGTGGTGAATTTAAAATTGTGTATATATTTTAGTGTGTGAATAAATTTAGGTTAAAATTTATTTTATATTTTTAATAGTTTTTAGAGTAGGATAGTAGAAATAAAGTGTATAAATAGATAGGTAGCTACCTGTTCTACCCCGGCAGGGTAGCTACTTTATAGAATAAGAAATGTATTTCTATGTAAGTAAGTAGCGTGTCCTGTGTAGCCTGACTAGGACTTAGTGATTAAATAGTGTGGTGGCCAAGCTACAGAATGCGTTCTTACTTTTTTTGGTTTTTTTTTCATTTATCAATTTATTTATGGATTTATATATGTAGTTAAAAACATTCAAAAGAATTTAAATAGTGTCAAAAATATATATTAAAGAATTATCTACAGTATTCTATATTTTTTTACTAAATCGAAATTCTGACGAGAAACTGTTGTTATAAACAGAAAAAAGAAACAGTTTTGATTTTCCTATTTTAGAAAACCGTTTTTATCAAAAAATATATAAATATGTGTGCTTCAGTAAACTTTGCTTTCTTTTGTTCATTTAGAAATAATGAAGATTATTTAGATAAGTGTATATGTGGAACATGTAAGTTTTACTTATATTTTAACCATAACATAAGTGCAGTTTTAGATAGTCCATTACCTAAGGAAGAGATAAAGTCTTATAATGAATTCTGTGCTATTTGTCATCAAAAGATGTGGACAAAGTACAGTGATAAGAGATATTACATGATGCTTTTCGATATTAAACCATCAGTAAAAC
>NGBS01001257.1:0-24457 GCA_002245135.1 Proteromonas lacertae
ATATGCATGATGAATATGATGATTGTAATAGACAATGTGAAAATTCCGCGAGAAAAATACAATAAATTAGCATCAAGTAAAACAATAGAAAGTGAAGAACTAACTGATATAAATATGGAATTATGTGATATTGAAGGTGATTTAATGAAATTAGATAAAGAAATCGAAAATCAAAATCGTCGTGTTAATTCAATCAATGAAGAAGATACTGACAAATGTAAAGAATCAATAAGAATCAATAAAGAGAATGACACATTATTAAGAGATAAATTAAAACAAGTAAAACATAAGTTAGATACATATTCAATCAATATGGCTGATGTAGAAACTGACACATTGGATAAACTATTAGATGATACAAATGGTTATTTACAGATGAAAGAAAGAAATAGAAATAGGAAAAGAGTTAAATGATGCATTAAATGAAAATGAATCATTAAAGATGAGAATGATGTATTAAAGAAAGAAGTAGAAGAAGCATCAGCAATACTAAAAGATATAAAATCCAATCCTGATTATTCATTAGATACAACATTATTGAATGAATATTTGAGTGAAAGAGTTGAAATATTAGAAAATGATTATAATCGAATCATTTCAATAGCTGATGAAAATGAAAAAGAGATTGAAGAATTAAAGAATAAAAATGACAATAATAATTCAAGTATGAATGAATCAAAAAAGAAATTGAAGAAAGAATAAGAATATTCGAGAAGAATTAAAGAAAATTGAAAGTGAATTGAAAGAAGAAAGAAATTTGGCTGATAAATATGAAACTGATCCAAATGCAGGAAGTGATATATTAGTTGATTTACACAGTAAATGTTGAAGACTGAGAAGAATAAGAAACTGTGAAAGAGATTTGATGAATGGAAATGAAATTAGTAATTTTGATGAAATGGAAACATTGAAAATTCAAGTAGAAGATTTACAGAAATCTTTAGAAAATGCCAAAGATGAGAATGATAAATTGAATTATAAAAGTTTAGAAAGAAGATTAAAACTTAAAGAATGAAGAAAAGAAATTAGAAAAAGAAATAGGAAGAAATAAGAGAGATTTAAAATCAATAAGTGAAAAAGAAATAGGTAAAAGTGAAAATGGAATAAATGTAAATAACTCATTAAATGACATAAATGATTCTAACAACGAAATAAAAACTGAAATTAGCGAATGTGAATCAATGTTAAATGATTTAAAGAAAAATGATTATAGTAGTGATGAAAAAGATGAAAAATATGATAATATAGAGAATAAGATAAATGGTATGAAGAAAAAATCAACAATTGTAATGAAGATATTGAAACAATAAATGATATGATAAAATGTCTTAAAGATAGTGATAATTTAGTTGATAAACTAAAAGATAATAATAAATTATCTGATGAAATATCAAATGATTTAAATCGAATGTTAAATGAATATGAAGATTTTGAAGAACCAGATTCTTGATAGATGTAAAATGTATAGAAATGATGATGATAATGATAATGATGATAATGAAAATAAAGATGAAGAGGCAGAAAAAACAAAGTTATATAAATGCAATAAACCAATTAGCGAAGAAGTAGAAGAAAAGAAGAAAGAATTAGAATCCTTAGAAAATGAGATAAATCGAAATTATAATTCTGCTAATACAACTCCAAATACAACACGCAAGAAGTCCAAGAACACCCAGTGAAAATCGAAGAGCATTGCGATTAAAAGAATTAGATGAAAGAAATGATGAAATTAAGAAAGATTTGAAAGATTTAAACAATAAAAGAAATAATTTGAATAAGAATTTAGAGTTAATGAAATCTAATCTTTACAATAAGATGTTAAGTGAAATACCTACAATAAAAGAAGATTTGAAAGAATTGAAGAAAGAAAATGAAGATGAGAAGAAATCATTAAAAGAATTTGAATATGATCCACATAATGATAATGAGTTTTCCAACAAATGTAATCAAGAGATTCGTATTAATGAAGTAGAAATAGAAGATTTAGGAAAGAGATTAGGATGAAAAAGAAAATGAAATAAAGAAAACAATAAAGAATGATTTGAGTAAAATCTCAGTTGAGAATTTGAAGAATCTCAAAAATGGTTTAGATGAATTAGATGGAAAAGTGAAAGAATTGAAAGATAAATCTAAAGAATTAGAAGATAATATAGATTTAGAGAAAGAATTAATAAAAGAAAAGAATAACTTAGAACAACTAGAAAATAAATACAAAGAAATCAATGATAAGTTAAACAAATGTAAAGATCAATATGAGAATATAAAAGAGAATGAAAATACTGATAAAGAGAAAGTAGAAGAAAGAAATAAGAAGTTGAATGAAATGGAAGCTGAGTTAAATGAAATTGGTGATATGATAAATGATGAAAAGATAAAACTAGAAGAATTGAAGATTGGTGAAGATAATGTAAATTGTAAGAAAGAATTAAATGAAAGTAAAAACAATCAAAAGAAAATAAATGAAAGATTGAATGATATTGATTCCACTTTGTGTAATATGTCAAATGAGTTTTTATTAATAGAAAATGATCCTCTAAAAATAATGGAAGAATTAGAAAAAGCCAAAAATGCTTTGAATGAATTAAATGATGGAAATGAGATGATGAATGAAGAAGTTGATAGATTAGAAAGAAAGAATGAAGAAATAAATGATGAATTAGAAAGATATAAAGAAAAGATTCAGTCATTAGAAAATGATTTATATAATGCAAATAATCGAATAGAAGATGATAAACAAGAAATAGAAGATTTATCAACTCAATTAGAAGAAGCAAATAAGACAATATCTGAAATAATGTTAAAACCAAATAATGATGATAGTAGTTTAGTTGGTGAATATTTGAATAATGAAATAGAGATGTTAGAAAAAGAAATGAAAAATGTGGAAAAAGAGTTAAAAATGAAAGAAAAATTATATGAAAATTATGAATTGAATGAAGAATTGTGTGAGAAAGAAGAAGTAAAAGAATTAAAAGAGATATTATCATTTGTAAAACCATTATTAGATGAATGTAAAAAAGAAGTAGAAGAAGAAAAGGAATTAATGGATAGATATGAAACAGATCCAAATGCTGATAATTCCATATTAATAGAAATAAGTAATAAAATGAATATAACAAAGAGTCATTTAGGAGAATGTAAAGATAAATTGAATGAGAATAACATATTGCTATTAAATGAAATGGAAAGAGTGTGTAGTAGTAAAAATGAGAATAATCTGAATAATATGGATAAAATATTAGAAAAGATGAAAAGTGATTTAAAAGAAATGAAAAATGAGTATAATGAATTTGATGAAGAAGATTATAATGATAAATGTAAAATATATGATGATATTGAAGAAAGTGATGAAGATGTAAAGAAAATGAGTTATGTGAATAGTTGTGATAGATTGAATGAGGAAAGTGAAGAGAATCGAAGTAAATTAAAAGAAATCAATAAGAAATATGAAGGTGAAGAAAAATTGAAAGAATTAAAAGGATTAAGAGAAAAGATGATGAAATGTAATTTGAATAAGAGTTTATTGAAGAAGAATTTAGATGAAATGAAGAATGACTTATTGAATAAACTAATACATAAATCAATAGAAGATCAACATGAATTGAAAAGAATGAGAGAAAAGAATGATGAAACAAAAGAAGTAATAATGAAGTTAAAAGATAGTAATAAAATGAATAATGAGAATTTGAGTGAGAATGAGATAATAAACAATCGAAATAAGAAAGAAATGGAAGAAATAGAAAATGAGTTGATGAAACTAGAAAAAGAATTAGAAAAGAAGAGTAAAAACATAAAAACAAGTGATGTTGAAAGTTTAAAGAATTTAGAAAGTGAATTAAAAGAAATAGAAGAAAGAATGAATGAATTAAAGGAGAAAGAGAAAGAAATCAAACTGTCAATATCCAATGAAGAAGAAATACAAAAGATTAAGAAAGAGATGGAAGAATTAGAAAAAGAATGCAATGAATATACAAATGAATTAACAAGATTGAAAGAAAAAACTGAAGATTTAAAAGAAGAAGATAATAATAATAATGATAATATGAGTGATTCTAAATATGAAGAATTAAAAGGTAAAGAAGCTGAAATTGAAGATAAACTGAATGTAATAAAAGAAGATATTGAAAATGTAAATAATGAATTATACTCTTTGAGTGACGAAGAAGTGAATGAACAGAATGAGATAATAAAGAATGAACAAGAATCAATCAATAAAATTAGAGAAGAATTGAAAGAAGTAAATAATTTATTGAATGATTTAAAGAATGACAATGAAATACTGGTGAAAGAAGAAGAAGATGCTTCATTGGAAAAGAATGGATTTAATGAAGAATTAGAAAATCTGAGAGAAGAATTAAATGAATTGAATGAAAAAATGAAGAATTATGATGAATTAAATACCAAATATATAGAGAATTACCTTGATACTTTGAAAGAGGATGAAAAAGAATTGGAAGAAGAAATAAATAAGGAGGAAGAAGAAATGAAAAAATCAAAGAATGAAGATTATATGGAAAATGAAAGTTTGTTGAAAGAAATAAAAGAAAAAGATAAAAGAATAAAGAATGATTTAAAAGAAAGTGACAAATTAGTGAATGAATTAAAGAAATGTAAAGAAGATGAAAAAGGTGATAAATATAATGAATTAGACAATAAATTAGATGAGATAAAAGATGTATTGAGTGAATGTAAAAAAGAAATGAAAGATTTAAAGAGAGATAAAGAATTATTTAACAAAAAGAATGAAAATGAGAAGTTATTAAATGAGATGAATGAAAATATCTCCAATTTGAATGATAGTTTTAATGAATTAGATGAAGATGACTTCTTAAACAAATGTAAATTAATCGATAAAAGTAAAAGAGAGAATATGAATAAGAAAGAATCATATTTAGAAGGAATAGAAGAATTAGATAATGATTTAAAGAAATATGAAAATGATATGAATGATTTAAATGAGAGAATAATGAATGAATCAATGAACAGAGGTGATGATGATGAAGAAGGTGAAGAAGGAAATGAAGAGAGAAGAAGAAGAAATAGTGAAAAAGAAATGAAAGAAATATGTGAAAGAGAAAATGAATTAAATAAGAAGTTAAAGACAATAGAAAAGAAGAAAGATGAATTAAAGAAAGATTTAAATATGATAAAAGATAATATAATTAACAGAATGAATAATGATATAAATGAGGATGAAAAGAAGTTGAAGTCAATGACAGAAAAGAATAAGAAATTGGAGAATAAATGCAATGAACTATTAGCTAACTATGAAATTGAAGATGAAAGTGAATTAAAGGATAAAAAAGAGAAATTACAAAGAAATGGAGAAGAAATGAAAGAATTAGAAAATCAATTAAAGAAAATTGACAATACCTTAAAATCATTAAAGAAAGACAATAATGAAGAAAATACTAAAGATATAAAGAAATTAGATAAAGAATTAGAAGAAATAGAAAATCGAATGAATGAAATAGGAGAAGAAGAAGAGGAGATAAACAATTGGTTAAAGAATGAAGAAGAATTGTTAAAAGCCAAAGAGAATTATAAGAATTATGAAAATGAATATAATGATTGTAAAGATCAAATAGAAAAGAATAGAATGAAATGTGAAGAAATAAAGAGCAAAGAATTGATGGATGAAAAATCAATAAAAAAATATGAAGAAAAATTAGAGAATTTAGAAAATGAGATGAAAGAAATAGAAAAAGAAATCAAAGAAGGAAAAGACTTAATAAATGAAATAGAAAATATGGATGTTGAAGAAAAGAGAAAAGAATTATTCAAAGAGAATAAAGAAAAAGAAAAGAAAATAAATGATAAATTGAATTATGTAAAGAATGAATTAGGCAATATGAATCATGAGATGTTAATAAATGAAAATGACAATAGTAAATTGATAGATGAATTGAAGATGTTGAAAGAAGAAAAGAAAGATTTAGAACAAGCAATGAATCAATTAAATGAAGAAAGTGAAAGAAGAAATGAAGAATTTACATTTGATAAAGAAAGATTAGATAGTTTAGAGAATGAATTAAACAGAAAAATCCAAGAATTAAATGAAACAAAAGAGAAACTAGAAGAAGCTGAAAAAGAATTAGAAGAAACAAAGAAATATTTAGATGGATATGGTTTAAAAAAAGGTGATTTAGATGAAGCAACAATGATCGATCAAATGAATGAAAGAATTGATATATTAAATGAAGATAATGAGAAGTTGAAGAATATAAAAGAAGAATTAAAGAAGAGTATAGAATTGTGTGATGAAAATGAGTTATTGAATGGAAAAGAAGAGATAAAAGAATTAGATGAATTATTAAATGAAACAGAAGGATGTATAGGAGAAATAGAAGAAGAATTAAAGAAAGAAAAGAATGATATAGAAGATTATTTATTAGATGCATCTGAAAATAGTCAAAACTTAGAAGAAATCCGAAAGAATATATTAGAAAGTGAAAAGAAAGGAAAAGAAATGAGAGAAAAGATATTAAACAAGTTATGTAATATAAGCCATAATAATGTATTTATAAATGAAATAAATGAGTTAAATGAAAAAGTAAAAGAGAGTAAAGAGAATAGGATGAATGAACTAAATAGTTTAAAGAATGAATTAAATGAAATTGACAATGAGAATGATGAAATGGAAGAAAGGTTGAAAGGATTGAAAGAGAAATTAAAAGAATTAGAAGAAAGTGAAAATCCTGATGAGAATGAGATAAATAAATATAGAAATGAGATAAATGACTTAGAAGAGAGAATATCAAATAATAAGAAATTAAAGAAAGAAATTGAAGAAAGAATTAAAAGAATGGAAGAAGGAGATGAAGAAATAGATGTAAATGAATTGAATGAGATTCGTAAAAGTATGAATGAATTAAAAGAGAACAGTAAAGATTGTAATAATAAACTAAACAGTTTAAATGAAAATCTAAAAGACTATTGTAATAAAATGGATAGTAAAAATGAGATAAAAGAATTGGGTCGATTAAAGAAATTAATAAATAAAGAAGAAGAATTAAATGAAAATTCAATATTAGAAATAATGAAAACAATAGAAGAATTAGAAAAGAATGAAAAATGTAATAAAGCCATAGTAAAACGAATAAAAATCAATTCTTTGAAAATAAAACAAGAAATTGAAGATAATAAGAATAATGTAAAAGAATTGAACGAATTAGATTTGAATAATAAAAAGACAAGTGCAACAATGAAAGGAATGAATGATTTATCCTTAAAAACATTAAATATTCGAAATCATTTAGATACAGTTCATAAGATGTTAGATGAAAGTTATATAAATGATTTAAATAATTTGAAGAAAGAAGTGATAGTATTGAAAGAGAAAAATGAAAAATTCGAAGAAATGAAAGAAAAGAAAGAAGAATTAGAGAATAATAATAAAGATATGAGTGAAGAAATAGAAGAAATGAAAAAGAGGATAAAAGAATTAGAAGAAGAGTTAGAAAAGACAAAATTAGAAAGAGATGAATATGATAGTGGTTGGAAATGTTGTAAAGAAAATACAAAGAAATTATTGAATGAAATAAATGAATTAAAAAGTAAAGTAAGTGAATTAGAAGAAGATTGTCAAAGAAAAGAAGAAGAAAGAATTCACCAAAAAGAATTGTATGATAATTTATATAAAGAAATTCAGAAAATGAAGAAAGTATTAAAGAAGCCTGAAGTATATGAAACTCCTGAAATCGCTGAATTAAAAAGATGTGTAGGATTGGCTCGTCAAGCTGTAATGAGTGCAAAAGCCTCTTATGCTGAGATTAGAAAATATGATCAACCACCACCACATAATCCAATGAGAATCTTAATGGGATGTTTCTATTTATTAGGTTATTTAACAAAAGCTCAATTTATTAATGGTTTAACTTATGAAGGAACAGATATAAAAGTTCCAGAAAAAGATTCTTGGAATAGTTTAAGAACTTATATTGATTATCAATTTGTGAATTCAATGGTGAAATATGATGTATTAGATGAGAAAAATGAAGATGAGAAAGAAACAATAGAATTAATTCGACATGAACTTCGACAGTATAAAGCTGAAGAAATAAGTCAATATTCGAAAGCTTTTACAGTTTCGTACAATTTATTAAATGCCTATTTTGATTTATATGATGCAGTAAATCATATAAAAGGAGAGAATGGTTTGACATCGAAAGAATATTTATATCGAATATTGAATGCCACATCCAATTTAGAGACAATATTCTCTTTATCATCGAAAGAAATAAAGATAATTGATGAAGAAGGTAAAGCAATAATAAAGAATCGATTTGATGATAGTGAAATGGATTTATATGTAAATGATGTTCGAAATAAATTTGAAGAATTATCTTGTGAATTATCAAATGCTTATCGTTCAATTCGAAGTACTTTTAACACAGATTTAGATGCAGCAAGTATAGAATTGAGTATAGAAGCAACATTGAAAGATACTCAAAGAAGAATGTCAATGTCAACAATATCTCCAGCTGGAAGAAGAAAATCAAGAACATCCTTTTCTTCAAGTAGAAAGTCTTTCATAGGTTAATTTTAAATGTTAATTGGATTTATATATTTTATATATTTAGTGTTTTTTGTTGTTATAATAATTTTTAATTAGTTATAATTCTTTTTTTTTGTTAAATACTTTATCAATTGGAGATATATATATGATTCCATTCTATCATCCAATGAAAATTGGTGTGTAGTTATTTATAATTGATTCTAAAAAGCCTGCTTGAATATAGCATACTTAATTTGTTCTGCAAAATGGAGAGTTATTCATAAAGAAAATAGTATATTTATTCCGAAAATAATGATAATAAATCTATATTATATTGATAGGTATATCATAACTATTTTTTACTGTATAGCATTTACCAAAATAAAATTCAGTTAATAATAAATAATAATAGGATGATGTGTTGGTAATAGAATATCCTTGTTATTCAATCTAAAATTTGATTATTAATATTATGTAAAATGAAATACAGATTTGACTTAGAACTATTAAAAGGTTATTGCATAAATATATGTATAACCGTAAGAATATCACTGTATGTGGGTAAACCGTACCAGACTATTCTTAGGTGCCTTCTACAGGTAAGAATAAGCGATTTGAGTGTGAATTAGTTTTTGGTACGGGTTATACTGGAGCAAGTGGTGAATTTAAAATTGTGTATATATTTTAGTGTGTGAATAAATTTATGGGTTAAAATTTATTTTTATATTTTTAATAGTTTTTAGAGTAGGATAGTAGAAATAAAGTGTATAAATAGATAGGTAGCTACCTGTTCTACCCCGGCAGGGTAGCTACTTTATAGAATAAGAAATGTATTTCTATGTAAGTAAGTAGCGTGTCCTGTGTAGCCTGACTAGGACTTAGTGATTAAATAGTGTGGTGGCCAAGCTACAGAATGCGTTCTTACTTTTTTTTTGGTTTTTTTTTTCATTTATCAATTTATTTATGGATTTATATAGTGTAGTTAAAAACATTCAAAAGAATTTAAATAGTGTCAAAAATATATATTTAAAGAATTATCTACAGTATTCTATATTTTTTTACTAAATCGAAATTCTGACGAGAAACTGTTGTTATAAACAGAAAAAAGAAACAGTTTTGATTTTCCTGATATTTTAGAAAAACCGTTTTTATCAAAAAATATATAAATATGTGTGCTTCAGTAAACTTTGCTTTCTTTTGTTCATTTAGAAATAATGAAGATTATTTAGATAAGTGTATATGTGGAACATGTAAGTTTTACTTATATTTTAACCATAACATAAGTGCAGTTTTAGATAGTCCATTACCTAAGGAAGAGATAAAGTCTTATAATGAATTCTGTGCTATTTGTCATCAAAAGATGTGGACAAAGTACAGTGATAAGAGATATTACATGATGCTTTTCGATATTAAACCATCAGTAAAACCAAGAGGATTAAATAGACATTATTTTGCAGTGTTTGATAAGTATATTGAGTGGTTAACACTACCTGAAGGAATGGGAAGTGTTCATTTGAAGAAGAATCCTATGTTGAAACATTATGTAAAGAAGAATTATATATTTGATGATAGTGATGATGAGGAAGAAGAAGAAGTACAAGAAGAAGTTAAAGGAAACAATGATCAAACTACGATAAACATAGTATAAATTTTAAAACGAATCTTTATCTTAAAATGATTGGGACAGGGTTTAAAAATATGCGTAATTTAATAAAAATCACAAAACATAATAAAAATATAATAAATTTTATAATAAACATATTAAAACTATAATAAAGCATGATCATTAGGGTAAACATGTCTTAAACCAAAATCTATAATCTTTGTATCAATTGTTTGAGGTAATATTGCTTGATACTGATCACCTTCACATCCATCACTTTCTAACCATAATAGAACTTTATTTTCATTAAAATGATATAAATAAAAATTACAAGATAATTTTTGAGGTGGGGTAACACTATTGTTATGAATCTCTATAGGGAATGGTACTGCATTAGATCCATCATTAGGGTATTGATTATATAAATGATCAAAAAATGAATAGAATTTATCATCTGAACTATATTTAGGATATAAAAGAGAATCATTATCTAAACGTAAACGAATTTTACGAAGTTGTCTATTACCACTAAATATTTGACATAATTTTAATGTTTTAATTCTCATAAAATTTGGGAAGATTGTAACTGTAATAGGTATACGATCAATTATTTGTTCATTATACTTATTATTACCTAAATCTTCTTTTAACGATACAGTCCATGTAGTATAATACTTACCTAATATAGTAGGAAATATTATATTCATAGTTTTGCAATGTTTATAGATAGAATACATAAACTTACCACTTTTGTTCTTCATAAAATCTTCATAATCATTTTGATAATAATATGTTCCAAGTGTCTCTTTACTAATATATTCATTATTTTCATTATTATATGATAATGTTGTGACTGCACTTAATGTACTAGTAATTTTATTATCACATCCACTTATTTTAATATTACATTTTTCAATTTCATCATTGATGGGTTTAACAATAGTATCAGGATCAGTAGGTTGTATATTTATTTTGTCAGCTATATCTTTAGCAAGCTTATCTGTATCAATATTTATATCTGAAGTATTTCGTTCCCCAATAAACATTTTTTGTATTAATAAACAATAAAATAATAAAATTAATAAAAACATCAAGAAACTTCAGAATGATCTTCAATCAAAATATTGAAGTTAGCTCTAAACACTTTTTTAACATTATCAATATATAAGAAGTTATATTGTGGCTTAGTAACAGCTAAATATAACTCTTTAAATGTTTCATATTCAGGTATCCATATATTCAATGAGTTGTATAAGTCAAACAAATTTCTATTACTCAATCCATAAAATGTTAAACAATAATCTACTTGTGATCTTGCTGAAGGTACTATATCAGTAATATATTGACTACTAATTATAATTTTTGATTTTAAATGTCTATTTTCTTTCATTAATACTGGTATGATATTAGCTGTTTTCAACTCTAAACTAAGATCATCAAATATTATAATATGTTCTGCATACTCATAATTATCTTTGTTTGTATCATCAATTGATTTCATTAACTTCTCTACTAAATTATCTCCTGAGTAAGGTTCAAATAATGAATCATTTTCATCATAACTAATTTCATTATAATCTAATAACTCTTTAATTGAATCATATATCCTATCTTGTTTAATTGTACCTACGAAAAAATGTACATGTTGTTTTTTCTTATATTTTGGATCTATAATATGTCTTAATATATTGTATATCAAAGTAGTTTTCCCACTGTTCTTACGAGCTACAATAAATATATTGCAGAAAGGCTCATTAAAGTAATCATATCCCAGAATTTTCTTAGGATCAAAAGACTCACCACCATCAACAGGTTCAATTTGTATATTATTTATTTTTTCAAATTTAAACATAGTGTATATATATTATGTAGTGAGAAATCAAAAAATAAAAATAGAAGTCAATAATAAAGTATTATTACTTATACTACTTTTTCAACACCCCTTGGTCCAATAATCAATTGTTTACCAGTAATTATGTAGAACTTATGATGAATTGTATATGGATTATGATTAGCATCAAATCGTTGATTTGAGCAATCCAAAGTAATTTTTAAATCACTTGCTAAGTCTTTACCAGCTCTTAATTTTAATTCAGTTAATCGATCAGTACTGAAATTTAGAACATCAAAAAATGAATTGGGAAATGATAATGTATTACATTTATCATATATTGTATTTTGAATAATATTTCTCATATATTCCCATGTCTGATATTTTGCAGGATATAAATAATCAGGTGTATAAACGAAATCATTAATTTGCCATCTTATTCTATCTTGATCTTGATCAAAAGGAATAGTATCTCTATTATATGCATCATTATAATATGCTCTGTATAATATATATTTAACATAACTTCCTATGCTACTATTAATACTGAAGTTATAGTTAAAAGTATTACTACCTGGAATTGGATCTTTAGTGATTTGAACTATGTTAAAGTCAGTAAAGTCAATAGGATGATGAGTTGAATAATTAATGGTATTAGCATTACATGTTGGATCTTTATTGTAACAAATGTAAAGTCTAGGATTAATAATTTTCATTCCTACATGCTGTTGCCATGAATTAATCCAAACAGAACCATTGCTATGATGAATCCAATTCATTATAGGAGCAAATGTGAATTGAATATAAATGACTTCACCAAAATAAATATCATTCTTCAAAGCTAATATGGTATTATAGAAATCTGCAAAATGAAATCTACAGTATAGTTTTCCATGTAATATATCTTCTGTTGTTCCCATTTCTTCCCAATAATTCCAAACACCTCCATTTGCATTTAAAGTAGAATTAGAATTACATATAGTTGTTTCAGCTATTTTATTATTTCTAATGCGTAAGCCATCAAATAAATATTCATAATAATGATAATCTTTTATATCATAAGGATACTGGTTAGCAATTTGATGAGCTAAATCTCGATATTCATTATAACTACTATCTAAATCACATAGAAGTGTTCCAGTTTTATTGTATACTTTGATAGTTCCAAAATTCATTGAATTCCTTAAATTTATATGATCTAACATTTTACCAGTAGTAGAATCAGTTACAGGTGTAATAGGTAATTTCCATTGTCCTTTACCTGCATCTGCATGATCTCTTTTTTGACCTGTAGTATAATCTAATTCAAATTCAAAGTAACTTTTAGATAGATTAACACAATTATCACCAGATATTTCAAATGTAATAGCATCACTGTTTGAATTTAAAGATAAAACAGTCTCATTTCTGCTTTGGTTAGGTGTAACTAAAATATGATTGTAGACAGGTATATAAGCTGGCACAATGCTTTCATGTTTTTGTGAATTAGGTACAGCAGTGATTGACATATTTTATGTTATTTTTTAAAAATCAAAAAATGCTTAAAAATAGCAAGAAATTTATTAATACAAAATAATCTCAAAATAAATAGGTAAGTTATTTAAATCAATTGCATAACCATCTTGTTGAGAGACTGATATATTCATTCGTTGATATTCGTGATATTGCATCTTTTTAGTTGTCCATTCAATTTGTGGATTAGTGAATGTAGTATAATCTGCATTTATATCAGTTACAGGTATATTTGCTAAAACCATTGAATTCTCACCACTATTAACCCAGTCACATCTAATTTGTATGAATGACACCCATAGTAAAGAAGGCTGATTTGGTAACAAATTAGAATAATAATTAAAATCTTTACTGAAATATGCATCACTTAAATGATTTGCATGATAAATTGATATACTTTTATTTATTTCATCTAAACCAAATAACTTATATGCTAAGTTAGGGAATTCCATACTAAAATCTGTAAAGTAATATTTTCCGAAATGAGTAATATAATTAAATTGTAACTTTAATCTATTTTCTGAAGTTTTTTCAAATTGAAGTACATCTGTTTGATCATCTACTTTACGAAATGGAAATCTATTTGCAAAATCTTCATCAGGTAATGGTACCACTCCATTATCAAATGCATAAAAAGTAAAACTTAAGAGATTTCTAGCAAAATAATCTAATAATTCTTTTCCTGTATATTTTCTTTGAGGTATTTTAATATCAATAGTTTTATTATAAGGTCCATTTTGGTTTTCAGGGTATGCCCATTTTATTGGATTTGTTTCATCTGGATTAATGCAGCTATAATAAGTAAAATTAAAGAGTATATGATCATTTACTTCATCTTGTACTGTATAGAAGTTATTTGGAATAACTGCAGTAATTAAACTCATATATTGATATTTTTCAGTTATAGTTGGAGTATTAATACATCTTGTCCATCTATTTGAAAATTTTGAATCATAGTCTGATGTAGTTAAGAACAATGATCTTCTATTATTTATAACATTATTACTATCTTTAGGTTGCATTATGATTTTATAATTGTTGAGAAATATTAAAATATAATTTTATTTGAATTATTCTTTAATTTATATATCGTTATATATATATGCAACCACAACCACAAGTTAACAATTCAAATGATGAAGAAGATGAACCAACAGATGATGATTATGAATATGAAGAAGATGAAGATAATGTACCTATTGATATGAACAGAATAAGACATAGAAGAAGACATAGAAGGAATCAAGTCATACCATTTCAAGATATAAGCGAAGATGATTTGAATAACTATGTGAATCAAGAAGTGAAAAGATTTAACAAAGCATTGATTATGCAATATAGACTAATTCCTATAGGATGGCCAAATCATGAATTTAATAGAATATATAATTTATATGATGAACATATGAAAATGTTTAATTGGTGTAAGAATTTATTTGTAACAGGTCCTTTTGCACATGGCAAACCATTAGAAGCTTATAATCCAAAATTAGCAGGAAATGAAAATTCTGCTAATGCAAGAGAATGTGGAATATTTAAAACTCGTATAGCAGATGGTATTGATAAATTGTGTATGGCATCTGATTTTATATTACAAAGAAATCCATTTGTTGTTTTACACCCAAAAGAGAGAATAGGTGTTACACAACTAGAAAATAGAAGAATTAAAAAAACTCATTATGAAATTGATGAAAGACATCCAGAACCAGAAAATGATTTTAACATAATGAATAATGAACATTATAATAGTGCAGCTGAAATAAGAGCGGAAAATGTTATGCAAAATAGACATGATAATATGGTAAGAGGAGTATTAGTAAATGCAGACAATGGAAGTAATGATAATAACAATAATAACAACAATGGAAATAATAACAATGATAATAATGAAAATAATAACAATGCAAATTATGATATAATTAGCTTTTGTGATTCTCTGAAAGATAAGATTAAAGTTCTATATAGGTCGTTTAATGAGAACTAAATTTTGGTATTTAACAAATCAAAAAGAAGAAACAGCTTATTCAATTGCATTAATCATATACAACTGTGTAACTGATTTGTATATATTAGCTTTATATTACATACCAATATTAAAAGATAAGTTAAGTGGTAATTATCAAAATGATAATGAATATACTTTACCATATCATCCTGATAGAAGAAATTTTATGGGATTACCAGATGGTGATAATAGAACAGGATATAGATATAACTATTTAGCAACTATACAAAAAATATTAACAGAAGCTCATGTACCACAAGGTCAAATCAATACAAATATATTTGCTAATCCTATAACTTTTAGAATGAATAGAGCTTTAGATACACAACTTAACCGTCAAATTAAACATAGAAGATCAGTTCCAGCTTATGTTGGAATGAATGTTGCAGATCATAGAAATTGGAGATATGTTGCACCAGCTAATTATCCTCCTGCTCATCCATCAATTACTGCAGATTTGATTGATAGAAATGTCAATGCATTTTATAATGCATCACCTGCAAATAGTGATAGTGAAGATAATGATAATAATCCATCAAGTAGTGATACTGAAGAAGATTCAGACACTTATGATCTTGGTGATATGAGTAATCAAATACCACCTCCTCCTTTGCCACCAAGACCTATGCCAGCAAGAACTGATCAACAACAACCACCTCCACCTCCTCCTGTATCAAATGTATCTAGATCTAATGTAATTAGTTTAAGTAATCAATTTAATCCTCATCATCTTATACCATCTGATAGATTTTCATTTTTAGTATCAGATGATTTGCTTAATGCTATACCAAATCCAAATAGAGACTTTAATAAATCTCATAGATTTTTAGCTAATAGAGAAAATGGTGCAAAAATAGGTGTAACTAAGATAATACAAGAGTTTTATACACAATTGTTAACAAATAATGGTAAAATCTATTCAATTGATGCATTTATACATAATCCATAATCCACCTTGTACAATTGTAGATGAAAATTCAAGCAAGAGTTATATGTTCTTTACTGATTGGGTTAGAGAAGAAAACATCAATTTACCTTTATTACCTAGATCTAAATATAATGCAACTGAAGTAAATGATATACCTCAAAATTACAGTAGTATCAATATGATGTTCTATGGATATGATTACAATAGAAATATATATTCATATACTGGTTTATTAGAATATTGGTTAAAGAATCATAGAGGAACGGCATTTAATGAAAGACAAGCTAAGCAGGAAATATACATATATAATCCATGTATCAATATTCTATCAGATGATGAAGAGGAAAATAAAAACATAAAAGTATTAATAGGTATGGATTATGATAAAAATTGGCCTAACGATAAAAAAATCAAATGTAAACAAATCAAAGTAATAGTATCTCAAGAAAGTGATAGAGCATGGTATGTAATAAGTGATCCAATGTTTGATTATATGTCATGCGATATACCAGGTGATGGAATTCACAAATTCTATAACTATCCATTCTTTGTTAAGATAGGAGATACAGTAGAATTGATAGTACCAGTATCTTTGAAAGATAATATTTATGTATTAAAAGATGCTAGATTAGATGATAAAGATGAAAATAATTATTTAAAAATTGATGATTATATGAGAAATGCAAATCGAGATAGTATTAATCAAAGAGCTATTGATGATAGAGAAACAGCTAAGCGTAGAATACATGGTTTAGGTAAAAAGCGTAGAAGAAAGACACAATCATTAGTAAAATTGTATACCAAATTGTTTACACACAATAATAAAAGAAAAAGAATAAAAATTATATAGTTTTAAATTTTGTTTCTAACATTTTAGCTCTTTTTTCTCCTTTTAATGAATTAAAATTTGTTGCTTGCACAAACGATTTATTATTTACTATGATATCAACTAAAAACAAAATTGCATGATAACCACATCTTACACTATCAACTCTTTGATTTTTAACTCTATTTATTTTAATCTTATATTCATCATTAGGATATTTTTTTAATTTTGTTAAATCTTTATAAAACTTTGTTATTTGTTTAGGTTTATCTCCAAAACTATCATAGTACATTATCCTCCTAGTATTATTGTTAACACATAAACTAACCCAATGACCTATTTTACTTACAGGATCTTTAGTTGTATTAGTACAAAGTATTACACACCAAACATCATCATTTTTATATAGCTGACCTATTTTGCTAAGTTCATCCCATAGTATAACACCTTTAAAATATTTTAGTAGTCTAGGAAACATTTTTTTAATGATCTTTTCAATATCAAAATTTGAGAGTGCATCTTCTTTATGTAAATCACCTGTAGCCTATATAGTCATTTGTGATATATCTTTTAAACATTATATAATTAATAACTATAAGAATTTATTGAATATCAATTCATTTGATAAATTCTTAACGTTTTTTAATATATATTTTATGTTATTTAATTAATGGGTAAGTTTAAAGATTGGTTAAAAAAATCTAAAATTCTATCTAGCGCAGCTAGTTTAATACCTTTTGCTGGACCAGCTATTAGTAACAGTATAGAGAATATGGGATATGGTAAGAGAAGACGTAGAGGTAGGGTTGCAAGACATAGAGTTACTAGAATGTCACAATTTACACCTGATGGTAGATTCTTAGGTGATACTTCATCTATGACTGGTGGTGGAACTGTTAAGTTTAGGACAAAATCTGGTAAAGTTGTTTCATTTCATACTAGAAAACGGAAGGGAGCTGGTTTAGGTAGTTTGTTTAAGAAAGGATGGAATAAAATAAGAAAAATAGCTACAAAAGACAATCTTATAAGAGGTATTGAGAAAGCTAAAGAGATAAATAACACTTTAAAAGATAAGAAATATATTAGTAATATATCAGGTAAAGTAGGTGACATTGCAACAAAATTGGTTTTAATAAAGTTGGTGATATAGCAAATAATATAAGTTCCACTGCTAGTAACTATGGTTATGGAAAACGTAGAAGACATAGAGGCGGTAAAAGATTTGGACAAAATGGTGGACTTAGATTACCAATGAATGGTGGTAGTAAAATACGTAGTATAGCTATTACTAAACCTCCTAGCAATAGGCCTATTTTAAATGGATTAGCTAAACCTTGTGGATTTAACCATAGAGGTTTATACAATCCACAAAACAGTTTACAAAGCTTTTTAGCTTACAAGTTAACAACATAAACTTTGTTATTGATTTTATTATTCATTTGATAAATTCTTATTGTTTTTTTATATATTTAATAATAACATAATGTATAACAAGCGTTATAGTAGATACACTAGAGATTACTATGAAGATGATAGTGATTCATCTTCTGATGATGATTATTCATATGACACTCCACTAGCTAGAGATATGAGTAAAACCGATAGACAGATTGCAGAATTGTTATATAATTTAAATCATAGTAATGATAGAGCTACTCCATCATCTAATTCTAAATTAAGTGAAGAGACTAGAAAGAAAAGAGCTGAAAATTTAGCCAAAGCAAGAGAAGCAAGAATGAACAAATTAAAAAACAAGCAAGATACAAGTAATATATATTTAGAGCAACAACAACAACAACAAACACAAAAATCAAAATCAATTAGGTTACCAGGTGATAGTGATCCATTTGCACAAACAAAACAAAGTAATGGTAGTGGTTTAAAAATACCACCACCTAATGCACCTATGCCTGGTGATAATGCTGTGATGCCAGTTTATTTTTAATTAAAATTTATATTCATTAAATTCTTTATATATTTCAATATATATTTTTTTGTTTATATATTATGTCAAAACCCAAAAATAAAAAGAGTTTAAAAGAAGCTTTAACTAAACAGTTATTGAAACGTATTAAAAGAAGAGCTAAAGTAAATCGATTTAACAAAGCTTTGAAAAAGAAAATAAGTAAATCAGTAGGTGTAAGAGTAAATGAAGAAAGTATTATGAGGAATAGAATGAGAGAAGCAGCTTATAGTAATTTCAATTTGGATCAAGTAGCTACAGAGAATGATTTGAAAATGTTACCAATTTTGTTAGCAGATAAATCATTAACCAAGGAAAAGAAATTAGCATTACAGAGTTATTATGATGCATTAAAAAGTGGACAAATAACAGCTAAAAACAGAGATTCATTTTTTGGTCCAGTTCAATCTGCACTACTAAAATCATTACCTTATGATAGTTATAAAAGTGTGAATGATAATTTAGCTTATATCAAAAATGTTATGCCTGCTTTGCCTGGAGGAGGAGGTAGTTTGAATGGTGATTTAGCAGTAGCTATTGCAAATGAATTAGCTAAACGGAGGCATCTCTAATCCATATGTTAGCTCTAAGATAGGATCTGCACCACCTCCACCACCACCTTCACGTTTTGGTGGACCTCCTGGAGGATTTGGTAGTTATCCTCCCCCACCTCCTCCACCTGGTCCAGGAAGCTATATACCACCTCCTCCTCCTAGTAGCAAATCTGGTAGCAGCGGTGGTACATCAATATTACCAGGATCATCACTTCCTCCACCTTCACCTCCACCACCATCAATGTTAGCAAGTACACTTCCATCAGCTGCACCACCTTCACCTTCACCTTCACCTCCGCCTCCACCTCCTCCTGCTCCATCAGCACCACCTGCTCCATCAGGACCACCTGCTCCAACAGGTCCATCTTCTGAAGAAATTAAATTACAGAAAAAACTAGATGTTGTAACAAAAGAGGCTGATAAATATAGAAATATGATAACTGATATATTAAAAGAAAAAGATGAAGCATTAGCTGCTTATAATAAATTTAAAGCAGATACTGCAGCAGAGATAAAAAAGTTTAATAAAGAACATGCTGATGATAAAGCAGCACAACAACAGAATTATGATAATATGGTTAAATTAAAAGCAGATGAAGCTGAAAGAATAAAAAATGAATTGAATCAAGCTAAATTAAAGTATGATGATGTAAGTAAAAAATTGAATGCTTATGAAAAAGCAGAATTATCATTACAAAGCAAAATGAATAATTTACAAAGTAGAGTAAATGATTTAAACGATCAAAATATGAAATATCAAAGTGATATATCTAATTTAGCTGCCAAAAATGATATTTATCAAAATCAAATAAATGATTTAGATGTACAAAATCATGGATTAGGATTACAAGTAAATACATTAACTAATCAAAATAAGGATTATTTAAGTGAAATAGAAAAAATGAAAGTGAATATATCTTCATATCAGTCAGAAATACAAGGTTTAAAAACAGCATTAACAGAAGCTAAAGGAAATGTACAAAAAAAGAAACTTGAATATGATGATTTACTTAATGAATATAAAAAATATAAAAAGGATCATGATCCTACTGGTGGTCATCAACTAACTGTTAATGAAAGAAAACAATTAAATGATTTAGAATTAGAATTAATAACTAAAAAAAGTGAATTAAACATAGCAGCACAAGAAAAAATAGCTTTGCAGAATAATTTAAAAACTCTAAGAAATGAAAGAGATAATTTAGTTACTGAAAATACTTCTTATAAGGATATGGTAGAACGTTTAAAACAACAAAAAGAAGAAATTAATAAATTATTTGAAAGTAACAAGATTCAATTAAACAATAAAGAAAATATTCTTGAAGAATTTAAAAGTAAGCATAAATTATATGCTCAGAAATATAATGAAGAAAGTTATCAAGAATTAAAAAGTTTATATGAAAAACAAATAAGAGAATTAAAACAACAGAATGAAGAATTGAAAAATGCAAATAATCAAAATAAAAGAGAATTAAATTTAGCATTGAATAATGCAGAAAATCTTAAGGCACAACATTTAGCAGAAATAAATAAAAAGAATGAAGAAATCAAAGGAATAAAAGAAGTAAAAGATCAAATAGAAAACGATTACAGATTATATAAAAAAGGAAATATAGCAGAAATAGAACAAAATAAAGCAATTTTAAATAATAGAATTAGTGAACTAGAAACACAAAAAAGACAAGATGCAATAAATTTTCAAGCATTGAATGAAAAATTAAGTATGAAAGAAACAGAGATATTAAAACTAAAAATGGATCATGATAGTGTAGAACAAGATTTGGCTAGTCTTCAACATAGTTATAATACTGTTACAGAAGAATTACAAAATGCATTATTAAATCATGATACTGATACATCAAAATTAGAACAAATGCAAAGTTTAATTGAAAAATCAATGGAAGAGCATAAACAAAAATTATCTGAACAAGAAATGATGTATAACGAAGTAATAGCAAAAAATAGAAAATTAAATGAAAGAATAGCTGAAATCAATAATAAATATGAAAAAACAATAGCAGAAAAATTAAAAATGGTAGAAGCTGCTAACAATAACATGGCTAAAGTTGTTAAAGCTAAAGAACAAGAACATTCTAATAACATGAGTAAATTATTACAACAAATGGAAGAACAAAAAGCAGTATATGAAGCAAAATTAAAAGATACAATTAATAATGCTCACAAAGCATCTTATAATGATTTAGGAGTTGTGCAATATCCTATGATGAATGATGT
The DNA here is from genome assembly GCA_002245135.1 of Proteromonas lacertae. NCBI lineage: Eukaryota > Bigyra > Opalinata > Proteromonadidae > Proteromonas > Proteromonas lacertae. Next base: position 21,955 of record NGBS01001257.1, read on the forward strand.
AATATACAATGAACCAACTTTAGATTTAACAATACCACAACCTGTAAATACAGATATAGTCAATCCAGAATTATTAACACATCCTCAAAACAATGTTCCTAGTATTGAAGAAGAAGAAAGCGAAGAGAATATATTTGATCCATTTAGAAAAGAAAATATAGATGACAAGTTAAACAGAATAAATCAATATTTCCAAACTAAAAATATAGATGAAAGCAATGTAGATCCAATGACTTTAACTTATAATCAAGTAAGAAAGTTTATAGAAAAACGTAAACCAGGTCATAAAAACAAAAGAATGAATATAAGTCAAGATGAGCCAGTTAACGAAATGCAAATAAAAAGAAAACATAGATATTTAGAAATGAACCAGATCCTAAAAGATCAGTAACTGAAAATTATTATGAAATTGCTAAGAATTCATATAACGAAAAAAGTAATTATAAAATTGAACCAAAATATACTGATGAATATATCAATCCCAATGATAATACTTATAATCATGTTATGCCACATAAACCTCAAGAAAAAAAATATCAAACTATAGCGCCATTATTTGATACTAATAACTTCCCAGCATATGATATTACAGAAATGGATCCAGAAATTAATAGTGTGGCAAATAGTATTTTTGGCAATTTTCAAGAAGAAATTCCTTCATGGAATGGATGTTCCGCATTATGAACTAGAAGCATATTAAAATAAAACAATCATAAAAATATATAAGTATTAATTATTATTTTTTATATCCATATGGCAATGTATTGTATTTATCAAAAAAATATCTTTTATCATCATAATAGGTTAAGCCAGTTTTGTTTTGTACTGTTGTATAAACATTATGATGTATTGATTTGATTTGACATACTTCATATTTTTGACTTTTACTAGCACCTTCAACAAAATCATTGTATATATCATAAGTTATTTTTCTAGAAACTTTCACATTAATACCTTTACAACGATTGTCAGTATTAGTATTATTATCAGAATCATCATTCACTTTCTCCTTTTCGTATATATAACATTTTGATTTTAATCCTATAAACTTTGTTATAACATATAGGTTTTTATTATTCTTATCCTGTTCTTCAAATTTTAATCGATTTAGTGTACCTGGATGAACAGCTCTATGTATATCCAACTTATAATTTTCTAAATAGGGATTTTTCAAATTACTTCCATCAATCCAATTATTAAAGATAGGATCCTCTAAGTCTTTAAAAATATCATTAGTTTCAACTGAGAAAAGTAAACTATCAGTATCAGTCATACATAGTGTTAGCTTATCAGATCCATATTTTTATCCAATACATCATACCAATATTTTTGCATTTGAGTTTAGACAGTGCTAAGATAACCATTCCAATTTGTATAGGTTATTAATTTCATATAGCTTCTTATGAAAATGTGCAATTCTTAAATCACCTTCAATAATGATAAATCTTTAAACCATGGATCACTTGCAGCATTAATCATTTGTCTTCATTAGTAATTAAAGAAATGTTACTTCTCTTTTCAACACGCTCCATAAATTTACCGTATAAGCTATTCATTAATTTCTTTATATAGTCTGCAGTAGTATTTTGATTGTTTTCTTTAGCTTGGACTCTTTTTTGTACCATAGTATAATATATTTACCCATATATAGACCTTCAGTAAATCTCATTATTCTGTACACTTTACCCACTTTATAGCCATGTTCAACTGCAAACTTCAAATTTTGGTAGTGTATTATATTTTTTCTTTAGGATACAAATCAGTTATTAATTTCTCAGTAGCATGGTAAGTACCTCTTTCTTTATGTATAATACCAAGATTTTCAGCTCTTTCAGTTTGTATATCAGATAACCATTCTTTAGGTATTTTCTTCCTTTCAGGTAGTAATGGGTATTCTTTAAACTTGTCTTGTAGCTCTATAGGTAACTCGATATCAACTTCTAATATATAACCAAAATCATTATTCTCAATCTATCTTGATCCATTTCTTCATAATATAAATCAAGTATACTTTCTAATGTAATAGAATTTGGATCAATAAATTCAAAGTCATCTAAAGGCATTTTACAAGAAGCCATAACTGAAGGGTATAAAGAATTATAGTCTTGATATAATAGAATTTACTAGGTAAAGTTTCATCATAATTTTTCATAAATTTTATTGCATCTTCCTTACGCTTACCAATATATGATAATCCTCCGTATAAACCATTCAATATAAAATCATAGTATTCAGGTTCACAAAATAATTTAAGTTCCACATCAGATACATGCAAGAATAATCAAGTGATAAGCTGGTAATGAAATATACCAACAAGGATCTATGTGAAAAGTATCAAATATATTATCTCTAAAATCATTAAATATAGACTGAAGAATATAAACATCAATTTTCAAGTAAAATAAATTGTATTCACGTATATTATCAAATCCAAATATTTGATTTACTTCCATAGCAAAATCAAATTCTTCAGGTTTAATAGTTTCATTATCATTCAATTTAG